>JBBMOJ010000188.1:0-76884 GCA_038090695.1 Sclerotinia spermophila | reverse complement strand
TCTTGAGGGCGCTATGACCATGTGCACCATAAGGACTCTTTATCATATGAAATGTGTGAATATAGTATAAGAAAAGGACGCGGAGAAAATCTCGAGGAATGTACCGTGTGGCTGGTGTGTGCTACTGCGGTGATCGAGACAGGTATGGATGGTGTTGAACAGTTGAGCTGCGAGAATGTCAGGTGTTTTGATGACCTGAGATAGTATCATAGCAGGAGAGTTCTCTTGATTATCTAATGGGGGTGATATTTATTTGTATTCCATATTCTATTTAATGGGCTTGATTGTGCGGATGGTGGAATACTTGATGGGTATTTGGATCCTTTGGATACTTGAAGATGGATTTCTACCCATCTTGATAAATCGGACATCTCTTGCTAGGAGTTCCAGAGATGGAGATTTAGCTACGTACACGTGCTTATGCTATGGATGTGAAGTTGAATATGGATATGAATTGGCGTGGCGATGGATATATGCATCCGCAAACGGGTTTGCGGTATACTGTACCATTATACACAACCTAGATAACCGGGGAGATAATTGGAAAAAAGGGGCTGGGATATATGTATCTTACATGTAGTGAGATCGAGTTACTGTGTGTGATGGACTCGAGATGTATTCAAATTGTGATGTGATTGCGTCATGTGTTTCTTATTTTGTATTCTTGATTTACGAGTGAGATTGAGGGGGTGGGTAGATGGATTTTGTTGCATGTCTCTTTTCGGGGTTATGGGTTGGTGCATTTTTGGGAGGGGAGGGAGTGCAGGTTGTAGTGTATTAAACTGGTTTTGTTGGTTTGGTCGAAGCTGGTGGTTCAGAGTTCAAGACATAAGACCAATGGGAATGCTATGACTGGAGATGCTTGTAGAATGGAGATAAATTGCTTGATACAAGATGTTGTAGCAGTGTCACGACGGACTCGGACTTGTGTTTAGAGTGGTGGGTTGTTATGCACCGAGTACAGTTGGTATGACAAGACTTAGAAAGGGGTTGATGGTTCTATTGGGTTGATGAAATGGAATAGGGGATTTGATGCGTACCTGCTGCATCTTGAGGTTCTACATAAGTGTGTCTCGCAGTACGACATTGCTGGTGCAGCAGCTTAGATTGAGATTGATAGACACCATGAACACCACAACAACGAGATTATGATTTGGGAAAAACATAATGGTTGGATAGTTATGAGGCGAAGATTGTAGTATAGTAAACAGTACGAACACGAGGAAATGCAATGCCCCAGGGGCTTATGTACAAGCCGAGCCTGCTTCGGACATGTTTGTGAGTGGCATTGAATGCTCAGTAATTGTAGTTCGGATGAGAATGACGACTGTAGATGAAACAATGATGATAGAAAAAATGAAGGTAGCAAAACTGATTGGCCATGGGGAAAAAACAGTCGGAGAAATCGTTGCAGCGTAGATATCTCGAGGATTATTTTGTATCTCAAGGGCGGAGGTAAGGATGAAGCTTGATGCCCCTGGATGAACACCTTAAGAAACAACGTTGCATATATTCCAGAATCTGGGGTGGATGAATTCAGGAACGATATTGGTTGAATAAAATTCACCGCAAGGGAAAGAATGAAAATTTGGTAATTCATGAAGAATTTCCCCTGTCCCATCTTGGCTTTCGTTGATAATATGACAGCGAGGGAGTCCCGAGTGTTCCACTGAATGCATTCGATTCACTAGAACATGTGAATTTGAATTGTAATAAATGTAATACCTAGTATTTCTATCATGGGACCTTGTTTTGAGCCTCACTTGAGGCTTAGCTGAAAAGGTAGCTTTTGGTGAGTATTCGTATTCTGATACTTCATTGGTTGTTTTTGGTGTGGGCAATAACCGCTGTGAAAATTAGAGTGTAGTAAAATGGGGATGATTAACAACAAGACAAATGGAAGATGTTCAATGGAGATTAAAAAAATGAGGATATGAGATATGATTGATAATGTTTCATACCTCTGTATGTAATGGTGGCGGATCGTTACCTTCTTTTTGAAAATTGGCACAGCCTGGATTTCCAATTGCCGTCAACCAATAGAAGGCGATGGACACTTCTGCAATGCGTACAGGTATTGACTGCACTGCCGTTGAAAGCTGTAGAAAAATAGATGCATTATACTCTATCCCTGTATGTTGATTATCGTTTTAACATACATATATGCATGTAATCTTACATCTAGGTACATCTAGGTACAGAAACAAATACATATGTCCTTCAAAGCATTGACTCCCTACGCGTTGGATGCTAATAATCTCCGCATCGGCGCCAGCATTGAAATATCTTTGCAAACCTAAACTGTTCACTCTAGCTTCAAAGCGTAGTTCAGGGGAAGGTAGCAATTCTTTGTGTGTGTGGAAATGTATTGGTGTGGTAGGAAAGGGTTTCGAACTTATCTAGTTAATGGTACCCATCCCCTTCTTTAGAATCAACGAATTGGTTCGCTTTACCGGTAGTTTGTAAATCACACCGCCTTGACTCAGATTGCTTCAGTGCCCTTTGGGAGGATATGCATGGTTTGTGGTGGATGAATGGCGTACAGAGTACAGAATAACTGGGTTTATATGCAACTACTAGACCACTGGTGGACCTAAGCCTTGAGGGTTCGATAGTGCCAAAGTCGCCTATCCATTCGCGATAGGGGAGAAGGCTATGGGATTCTAGTCTCATATCAATACATTCGCAAAGCCAATTTATCTGAGATCATTCAACCATGAATTTCAACATTTTCTAAGTGTGTCCTAATTGAATTAATTAATACTAGTTACCAAAGTTCGAGGATTAGACTCTTAAAAAACTGTATGCTTACGCTGTGCTGAGCAACCATAGACTTCATTTTGACAGTATTATTAGCATGAGGTTAAATTGTCAATAGGCTTTTCTTACGGCGGAAAACAAGACTCTCATGTTTCGGAGACGTTTCTACAGGCGCTATGGATACCATAAGTACCTAATAAAGCACAGTTATTGACAAAGGTTAAATGCATTCTATATGTATATACTCTGTATGCATAAACTTCATGGAAAGTTCATTCGCATGAATCTGTGACCCAGAACCCTTTCTTCCCATGGCCACCTGACAGGCTGAGACAGGATATCTTCTGTGTCGACGAACATGGCATTTTATATCTACTCGAGCGATCACAAATACCGAAAGCATTGACCTTCTCGCCCCCAAAAATGAAAATGTTATTTTCATGACTCAATTCGTGAAACTATTTTGTTTTTAACATTGGTTTTTAAGAAATGGGAAGAGGGAGTTTTCCAATTTACAAAGTAACCCCCAAGCTTGCAGAATGTCTGTGCATTGAAGGGGTGACACGGGTTGCAGAAGAGGCTGTGAACCAGAGGCTTGGGGGTTTATTTTGATTATGATAAGATCTGAGGGGTAAATGGAGGAGGGACATTGGAACTTGGGGGAAGGGAGAGAGGCGGGAGGAGGTAACGAAGTGATACGTCAGTCAGTCAGTCAGTCAGTCAGTCAGTATATCGATATCATGATGAAAGAAAGGCAAGAATTGGAAAAAGGGAGTTTGAAAGGAGACGACGAAAGCAAGGTTTCAATAGATTCAATTTGTTCTTTCTTCACCATTCTTTCCTTCTGTAAGGCCCAAATTCAGAGGAATCAAGAGTGGAATGGTTGTCTGTTGATAAGACCTGCATGTATCGTGATATGTACTGTGTACCTGCATAAGTATGTGAAGATATTATTTTGGGAATAATGAGGAATTAGTTAGTTTTTGATCAATTTAGATACACAGCACGAGTGATACTTTGCCTCAATCTTACGTTATTGATGATATGGATTACTTTGCTATACTATTATTCGTACACTTCGTATGCGTGTCGCAGTCGGGTATAGACAAATAGCCGAATTGATGAAGGGATATTTGAACCTGGGTCTAATTATATTATAATTTATTGTAATAGTAAGTTTAAGGTTCTTGTGAGATGAGAGTATTACATACCTAGGTAGGTAGTCTAACGACAGTATAACTTATAGGATTAATTTCAATGATAGTAATAAGAAGTAAGAATAAGAAGTAAGAATAAGAAGTTGAATTTATTATACGAAGTAATCTTACATCGTTGAGAAGCTCTATTCTGTAGTTATATGCCTAAGGCACTACTGTAACCACAATTCCAAAGTCATAGTTACCGGTACTTAAATTTCGAAAATAGGTTTCAATACTATCGTATATCATCATACCTGGATCGAGCTAAAGTCAAAAGAAATTCAAATCATGAAAAGCCCTTGACTTTATTAATAACAATATTATCATTTTACTACTTTCTCCCTTTCTTTTTCTTATTCTATAAATTGAAGGGAACCAGCTGAAGTTAATAATTCTCAAGAGTTTCTATTAATTAAATAAGATTATATATAAGATTATATTATATTATACACAGGTATATAACTAACTAATTATAACTATAAAAACCTCCTTGAGACCTTTAAAAAGTCATGAAAGCCTGAGGAATCAACAATGATAAGAAATGTAAGACTTACTGTAGTCTTATTTACTTTTATTGCCTGGCCTTACGTCGAATCAAAGTTTATACTGTCCTTGCTCTCTACTCGTAATATGTATCATACGTATTATGTATGTAATACATCCACATCCACCCACATCTACGGTGTATATCTATTCATATAATATAGACTATTCCTATCTCATCATAGCCTTTAGCTTGTTTCTACTCATTGGCGTGGATCTCGCGGACGTGAGGTCATATGATATGAATTTCCCTACGAAAATGCAACTGAACTGACTTAAAGTTACTTCTATGTAAGACTGACTAATTTCTAATATCATATCATATCGTATCGTATCGTATCCCTCCCTACGTACGAGTACTGCTGTATGTATGTATGTATGTATGCCCTCCTACAAAGTCCTATGCAAAAGAGGGCACAACCAGATAGATACCTACCTATCTATCTACATTATCTATCCATTTCATCTAGCAGTTACAACTCATAACTAAAATTCACAATTCAGAATTCACCAGCTCGCAAATTGCAAATGCAAGTCAAAGTCACCCCAAGAGATAGTTAAGCACCTATTAATCCTATTAATCCTGTTAAATCTCTTAAATCTATTAAATCTCTTAAATCTCTTAAATCTATCAAATCTATTAAATCTAACTATCTTAAATCTCTTAATAAAAATATTTCCCGCGCGCCCGGACCCAACTCGATACATCATCACCCTGGTCTCAAGTTTCCTATTTGTACACCACTCCATTGCTTTGAACGAATTCCTGTAAATGTGCGACGACAATCGACTCGCTCAAATCATTTCGAAACTCGGAACCTAGTAATAGCGACAGGCGCCACCCTTCTTCCTGGTCCTAAACCTCTACAACCAATCAGTGCTCAATTCAGAGCCCAAAACATTTCCGCGTATGAATGCATAGCAAGCTTGAGGAGTGTCAGCAGCCGACGAGTGTACCTGGCCATGTCACAACTTTCGCACCAGATGGCCGAAAGCCCTTTTGATACGCAGCTTCATCATCTGCCACAAGAAGGCCCCGCAACTGGTCGCACTCAGCTTTCTCACTCACCAAAGATCTCTTCGCCTGTCTTCGAAACGCGCAAGAGGTAAGCTACATACTTCGCTCCAATATTGAGCCACTTATCGTTACGGGCACTTACATACTTGTCCTAGTTCCCTACGCAAGGCTGCTCCTAGTCCATTACAAACAATTACTACTCCTACATCATCTTCAAGCAGTGTTACTCCAACAAGAACGGCATTTTCTATGAAAGGTTCTGACGATCACCATCCTTTTAAAAGTACGAAAGCAAGTCAGATATCTCTGGAGGAGCCTCGATCGCCGAAGGAGCGCCTTGATGATTTGTTAGCCACAGAGAAGAACTTTCATACTTCTGAGCGTACTGTCATACCACCGCGGATACCAGGCAATTTGAGGTACTTCTTAAGTTCATATGTATGGTCAATTCACTCACCTCCAGTAGATTCGGCCGACCATTGCAGGAAACAAATTCGAATGTTCCGATACGAAGCGTCTCAACTCCTGTCCTGGCAAACGTAGGTTCAACCTCACCTACCGATCCACCGCCCACGATGGCATCTACTACGCCTGCACATCGTATCGAAATGGGTCGACCACCTCCTCGAACTTCCTCAATTGATTCTGCTATTTCCTCAATATCGAGCAGCGGACATTCACACAAGAACTCGCAGGATTCTAAAAGTTTGAGTCCACAATTTGATGTTGCACAACTCATCCAAGCAGCAGGATCATCAGAGGCCGCTATACAATATTTAATTAAAGAAAAGCAATCACAAACCGCACAGAATTCACAATTATGGCGCTTGGTAGATAAACAAAGAGCTATGATTTTGGGGTTAAATAAGGACCTCGAGAGAGCCCTAAAGGACAAGGAGCGGTACAGGAAAAAGCTGAAGGAGAATATCACACAAAATGCGAATCCCTCACCTGTGGACTCAACACAAGGACCAACGTCAGAATCGGGGTCAATGACTTCAGAATTGAGGATTGCAGAAATCTCAGCCCCAAAAAGTATTGACGAACATTTGAACTCCGATGGGTCAAAGAATGGATCCCCAGCGCAGCATTCGCCCATGGATTGTGCTTTAGCGCCGTATCCAATTACCCCCCCAGCACTGGCAACAACGGTACTATCTAACATGGTAGCGGCCGAGCAGAAGATGCCTTCGCCAACTAAGCATGCATTTCAGCAATACAATCCTGATTCTCCACCCTTGGGATTTGAGGCGTCCCAACTTCAAAGGAAGAATCAAGCAGTGTCCAGTGATTTGCCATATAACGCAACCGTGCCATCTTCACGGAATCTACCTTTGGACTCTCCACGGGGACCACCCCCAACCGCACCACCCCCTCCGCCTATATCATCACAAGGCTCTTCGATGACGATCGTGGAATCATCGCCCAAGGTTGCTCGTGGATCTTCAAAATTCCCACCGCCGAGGAAAGCTCCACCAGCGCCGCTCAATCTTGGCAAAAGGACTGGACCTAGTGCACATTTACGACAGACTTCGGAGACGAAAGAAGAGCCTGATTCAGACTATGATGATATACTGGAAGTTGACGAGGTTCCATCGTTTCCTGATAGAGGTCGACGGAAGACCAGGGAAGAGGATGATAGAGTGAGAGAGATTGCAGCGGCACAAGACGCTGAGGCAAGGAGCCTCTCGAAGAAAAGTTCGAAAGGTAGCGTTAAAGGAACTCCGAAATCGACATCAACCACACCAAAGGAAATAATACCAGCAATGCCTCTAAGCCCGCGACCAACGGTTCCAATTTCACCACCAGATGCTCATCTCCGGGCTCTTTCTCCACCGGATGAAAGCACAGGTTCCTTAGCGGGTATGTTGAATGCATCAAGATCACCTCCCCCAAAGACAGGGATGATGTCTCCTCCATTGATGAGTCCTGGTTTACCACAGAGTCCAAGACCAATGGGTATGACCTCGAGGCAAACTTCAGCTCATACATCGATGGCCTCACCTCCATTGTCTCCTCGAGGAATGGGCGCTTTCCCAAGTGCTATACCATTATCACCACGAGCTCCACGACAGCCAATTCCTCTTCCTCCTACTACTCCAATGTCACTTACTTCCCCTCGTGCACCCCGTGCGGAACCTTTAGTTCTCGTTTCCCCGCAACCATTGGTAATCACTAAAAGATCCGAGGAAACACTAGTCAATGATAGTGTTCATGGAAGACGTCCAAGCGACTCCCTGACACCAAGTTATTCTGGAAATGTGATTTACAAAGGACTTGTTACCGAGGAATACCCAAATCTACTTCTACCCCCAAATGCTTTACCTTCAATAGATGTGAAGGTGGCTTCGTCACGTTTGAAGCCTTCACGAGCTAGTCTGATGTTTCCAGCTAATCTAGAGACTGATCCTGTGTTCACTCTTGCAGTATTCGCGCGATCAGATGGCAAAGAACTATGGCGAGTGGAGAAAGACTCGGCGTCGTTGGCGAATTTAGACCAAATCTTGAAACAGTGCCCTAAGTTTACCGCCAGGGCGCCGGATAAATATCTCTTCAGCGGTCACTCTCCAGCTAAGATTGATGCTAGACGTGAGGCACTCGATCATTACCTCGATGAGCTTCTCAATACGGAGCTGGATACTGAATCTGCGTTGGAGATCTGTCGATACTTGTCCTCGAATACAATGGAGCCACACGCCGATGACCTGACGCCAAGTAGTGATACGGGTTCCGAAAGTCCTGTGAAGACTGGACCAGGTGGCAGGCCTCTCAAGAATGGCTATTTAACCAAGAAAGGCAAAAACTTTGGAGGTTGGAAGGCACGATTCTTTGTTTTGGACGGCCCAGTTTTCAAATATTACGAATCGCCTGGCGGACCACATCTTGGAACCATCAAACTTCAAAGTGCACAAATCGGAAAACAATCCCAACAATCTGATGCCTCACCATCTTCCCGAGGGGATACTGATGACGTGGACAATCAATATCGTCATGCGTTTTTGATCTTGGAGCCGAAGAGAAAAGATTCTTCCAGTCTTGTGAGACATGTTTTGTGCGCTGAGAGCGATAAGGAACGCGATGAATGGGTCGAAGCTCTTCTTAGATATGTTGATTACAAAGATGAGGATGAGCATCATCGGCCAAGTCATATCCGCACTGGCTCAAGCAACTCTCATCCCCACGGGAGAAGAAAGGGGAGTGCTCAAGTGAAGCTGGGTGAGAACAACGATTTACGCGCTATTGGTTATGATATGACAAAGCAAGGCGCTGCACCACATGGTTCGAAATTGAAGAACTCGGACACGCCGTCATCACCCAGCCATGGCCACGAAAGGGATCCCATGTCATTTCCACAGTCTCAATCGATGAAATCTATTTCTGGTCCAAAGAACGCCCACCCAATTCAGGATGCTGGTTCATGGGGAAACAAATCGGGGCCTTTACCCGCAGACGACAAAATCAAACAGAAGAAACGTAGCTTTTTTGGATTTGGCTCAAAACCAAGGCCATCGGTAGACTCACCAGACTTCTCAACCAATATATCAACCCATAACTTGACCCAGATGTCCTACGATCAGCATGGTCCAATTAGACCGGTTTTTGGAACTCCTTTAAGTGAAGCTGTGAGATACAATCATCCGGCTGATGTTCAAGTTGAGCTTCCAGCAGTCATTTATAGATGTATTGAATACTTGGATGCGAAGAATGCTGCAGGCGAAGAAGGAATCTTCAGATTGAGTGGATCCAACGTTGTCATCAGACAACTTCGGGAACGCTTTAATGTCGAGGGAGATGTGAATCTAGTTACTGACGATCAGTACTATGACATACATGCCGTAGCATCTTTGTTGAAGTTGTATTTGAGGGAGTTGCCATCTACTATATTAACCCGTGAACTTCACCTCGAATTTATTGCAGTTACAGAGCTTCACGACGTAAAGGAGAAAATCAGCGCTCTTAATGGTTTGGTCCACAGGCTACCACGAGCAAATAACATTTTGCTCAGATATCTGGCTGGTTTCCTTATTAATATCATCAATCATTCGGATGTCAACAAGATGACTGTTCGAAATGTTGGTATTGTATTTTCGCCAACTCTCAATATTCCAGCGCCTGTTTTTGCACTTTTCTTGCAACAATATGATGGCATCTTTGAACGTGAGCCTGACGACCATGACCGTCGTCCTGTGGAGGTAACAGTCTCTGCGCCCGCTCTGTCTCCTGAAGATATTCGCTCTCCTCGACGCCAAAAATTTCAGCAGGAACTCCCAACACCAACCTTTGACAAGCAATCTTTTGGACAGCAAGGCCCAGGATTTGCTGGATTCAATGCGATGGCTGGGCCTGAGTATGGTACCCGGGCCAATACGGCAGGAGCTTCTTCCCATGACCAGCAACACGGGGCCCCTAAGACGAAGCGGAGAGAAAGTAGCATGTTCAATATGGGGTTAGGACAGAAGAAGTCTACTAATAAATTGAAAGAGAATGATCCTCGTAAGAAATAATTTTAACTCCTACTGATAACGTATATTGACAAACGGATTATAGGTTTAGTCGACGAAGAATCATTCTTCGATTAGAAAAATAACAGCGATTGAATCGACATACAATACACGACTTCGGACAGGTGCCCTAGACGTACTCATAATCACCAACAAGAATACACATAAAACGCGACTTTAATCATAATAACGACGATACCTATTTCGTCCTCAAAAAATTTCAGGTGCAGCATTAGCGCGCAAATTTTCAATACCCTTTTGACTTTTTGTATATTACCTTGCATCCACGCGAGCGGCCTCAAGGGAACGAACAATGTCATCTTCCACATACCAGTTTCAAATCATAACATCATAAGCATGGAATCAACGCGTTTAGCATATCAGAGGAAGGAGAGGAGGTTATACCCATATTTTTTTCTATATTACATTTCGCATTGGATCTGGTCTCAATGCCAACCTTTTTCTTATTTTAACTTTTGAATGGCTTTCTTTTTACACATGATCAAGATATGTTATTGGATCAAATCTACTTTTAGCGTGCGAGGGTTTGGCTTCTGCGAGAATTGAGCATTAGGAGTTGGCAGGGGATTTAGACAATATGAGAGTATGAAGGAAGGATGGGAAAGGGAGGGAAAAAGGAATAAGATGGGGGTTGTACGGGATGGATGGTTGGATATGTATTCTTGGAGGATGCTTGGATGGTTGACTGGATATCTGAAAGGTCTCGGTGAAGATTTTCAGGACAGTTGGATGGGAGGGCATGGGGTTGGGAGCAATGTATAGCCTGGTGAACTGTAGGATTGGTGGGAAAAGTAATGGCTGGACTTTCAAAATACCAGGCTTCTCGCATGATAGTACATCCAACTTGACAAGGAGATGACGTAAATAATAATACCAAATTTTATATCATATGAGGTTTCGGGCTTGATTCACAGTGAGAATGGGCTTTGTGCTTGGCTGTTCCCTGTTCCCTTTGAGGTGTGGAAGGGAGGAAGGGGGGAATATATGGAAGCGATTAGTGTGTTATGAATGGATGAATGGATGAATGAGTAAGGGATCCGCTTGAAGGAGGTGAGAGAGGAGGATGGGACATGGGATATGGGATACCATATAGTATATATATATTTCTTTTATGTTAAATAGAAGGGAAGATATTCTATTAGTAGAAATGAATAAGGAGGAGTGAGGAGAAATGAGGAGGAGGAAAAAGGCGAGGTGGATAGATGGATAGACAGAGGAATAGAGAATTGGTGAGATGGTTTTAGTACACGAGACTGGGGGGTACGAGGGTAGAAAGGATTCTGAGAGTTTGAGGGATCCTGGGATGGGGATGGGGTTGAATCTGGGGTTGTTTATATATAGGAATGAAAAGGAAGGTGTTTGTGGCTGGGGGGGGAGATTGAAATGAGATGAGATAAGATGAGATGGGGTGGGATTTGAGATTTCGAAGGATCGTGTCGGATTTGATGAGGTGTATGTGAGATGAGATGAAATGGACTTATTAAATTAGATAATTAGTCTTTAGTCATCTGAACATACATGAAATGAGCAAGATTGACTGAGCATAGGAAATATTCCATCAGGTATACACTAGATATATATATATTTTCATAAATCTTCTCATTTATCTTCTCTATCCATCATTAAATCGCTTGTAAAGTAAATATACAGTAGATAATAAACGCAGAATGGTATAAACCCCAAGTATCGAATAACTCCCATCCTCCCATAATGCAATATCCATAATGCAATGCACTGCAATGCTTCTACCCACTCATCTATTTTTCACCTGCAAACAATGCTGCCAACAGAACATCTTCCAGAAATCTCCAATATTTGGGGTATATCATCATCGACAATAATATTGTCCATCATAACGTATGCAAGAAAGTGAGTGAAACCACCGCCCCCCCCCCCCCCAAAAAAGTCAATCCATGCTCCCATAAACATACCCACCAGTCGGATATTCATACATATCTCAATTCGTACTGTACTATACTGTATGTACAGTGCGCGCCGAGGACTCGGAAACAGAAAAAGGGAATCACAACAATTCCCGTGGAAAAAAAAAAAAAAAAAAAAAGATGGATTTTCTTCACATGACGAGATAACCGAGTCCGAGTCCCAAAACCATGACGCCAAAATCAAGCATGCCGTATTCGTGCTTGGGTTTCTTGATCGAGATGCCGTCTGACGTGGTCACTTGGGCTAGGGTGGACCCGCCGCTCGATGTTCCCGACGCGGATCCGGATCCGGATGCAGCGGTGGCGGCGGCTTTTTCGCCCGCGGAGAGAGTCGCGGTGCCGGTTGCGGTTCCGGTGGCCGTGCTAAGTGTTGTGCTTCCGCTGGACGATTTGGTAGATGAGCTTGCGGACGAAGGGGAGGCGGGAGAATCGTTGGTGTTGCAGCCACCGGCCGCTTTGATGGAGGTGTAGTCGCCGGTCATATCGCCGTAGGTGTATGAGGTGGCGCAGCCGTAATCTTGGATCGTGACGTTCTTGACGTACATGGTGAAGGGTCCTTTGGTGAGATCGACGGCTCCGCCGGCCCAGGAGCAGGTACCGGCGGTAGAGGGATCGGCTGCAGCGGCGGCGCTGGCACATCCGATCCAGCTTCCCATCTTGACTAACATGGGGGTTTGGGGATAGTTCTTTCCGCCGAGGGTGAGTGGGTCCTCGTAGGCGAGTGTTCGGACGGGTACCCCATCGATGTACCAGATGGTGGACTTGGCTGTCCAGTCAATGGTGTAGTTGTGGAAGGTGTCGATGGGTGTGGTGACGGCGGGGTATTGAGCACGGTCATAGGTAGTCGTATTTCCCTTTCCGAAGAAGTTGTTCTCGGCAACCGCGTTGTTGGAACCGAGCCATTCCCAATCAATTTCATCGAGATCGTCGGATTCCAGAATAAAACTACTGACGACTCCAGTTCCGGCTGATGCTCTCACCCATGTTTCGATTCGACCAAACATAATGTATCCAACGTTTTTGATGGTGGGTGCATCGGTGGCTTTGCTAATGACGAATTTGGCACCGAGGGAGGGGTCGTATGACATGGTGGTTCCATCTTCAACTTCCCAATTGCTACTCTTTCCAGCGGTAAAGTCAGTCACTTGAAGGCCTCCAATGGCTGGGTCTGAAGGACAGGCTATTATATTTGTTAGTCTCATGTTGTAAGTAATGCGTCATCCAACTCACACTTTGTTGTTGGATTGCAATCAGTGAATGTTTGTGCACTGGCAAGTCCTGAGAGGAGGACAACAGCAGATGCTGAGATTGTTGAGGAGCGCATCTTGTAATATGTGATATGTGTGTGGTATGTGAGGAGATAGGCTGATTAGAGTGCAAAAGTACACTTTCAAGTACCGGACTTCAAGTATGAAATGATGCAAGACGCAAGGCGAATGTGAGGGAGTCGAGATAGGAAAGAGAACGTTCTAACGAAAGATGAACCGTTCGATATAAAGAACCACTTTTCAGAGCGATAGATGATGAAATATAAAAAATCAATGCCAAGATGTGGAGAGGAATTTCCAGAAAGATCGTTATGAGGAGGGGGGATGAGAGATCAATAAGTATTCACGAAAAGATATGGAGACGACGAAGAAGGCGGGTAGGAAACACAAACTAATAATTGGGGACATGACCTATTTCAATAATTTCCTTTTTATGCATGTTACTCTTCCTCCTCCCGCACGCTCGTGTGGGCTGGTCATGGTCAATGGTCCATGGTGTCAAACTCGAATTTCGAACACAGCCTTGTCTCTGTAAGCAAACGAGGGGCGGGGGCGTGGTCAAACATACCTTGTATCAGAAGTGGCTTCCTTATTCTCATTGGTTAAGCGAAGGTCGCCAGCATTGTGTTGGAGGAGGCAGGGGAGAGGCGTTAGGAGGCTAATGCCATGTCATTCCAAACTAACGACTAAGGGCAGGAAAAATACCCCCGTATACGTCCTCTTGGACGAGACAAAAAAAAATCCATTTTGAGATACCGTGGATACATCGTAAAGATGCCAAATTGAAATCAATTGAGGGTGGATTCTTTATAGTGGGGTGTTGCGTTGATTTATTGTTGATTATGATGATGCAGGTACGAAGTGCTACTAACAATATTGAAAATAAAAACCCCTTGAGATACCTAGGCATGAATATAAGATCTACTGTATCAATGATGGGGCGACGGATGAGCACGCACGTTATTCTCCTTCGTGTTTTGGTGCTTCAAAAAGTGGTTCTTTTTTTCTTTGGAATTACGATGTTGTTTCCATACGGTACCCATATATAAATTGCCTTTGTTTCTTGGGTCACAAGTCATCGAAGTAACAGACTTACTGTGAAGTCAGAAGAATAGTATCGATATACATATTTCATCCCATTTCCAAAGCATACAAATTAATATTTGGTGTGATCCTGTGGGAAGATTAGATGACTAAAGTTACTCAGAAATATGTGTTGCTTGGCCCTGCTGGATTCTTATCAATTTCAGCCACTCGGTATTCATTATCCTTTTTGGTGACCGTCTGGTGAAACAGAAGGTCGGTCTTTATGGTTTCCAGCAAAATGCCACGATTTCTTGGAACTTGGGCTGCAGATTTTGATGTGATCCACTGGGCCCTAGAGCCAAGGTAATTCCTAGTGGAGATCTAAAGAAGTACGATGTAGTAAGCATCTGTAAAGAAGGATTTCAGGAACAGATTCGATTTAATTGGTTCGGTATGCCCAGCTTGACTTGGTTCGTATTTCCTGTCCATTGGTAGCCAAAGCCTTAACGACAGTAAATCATCATACGGTACTAAAAAGAAGCACGGTAGAAGGATGAAAGGAAAATAACCCAAATTATTTTTGGAATCCGAAGAATTAGTTCCGGCTGTGCCACCTCGTTCTTTTCCTCGGTGAGTGAGATAAAGAGAAAGAAAGACTGAAAATTGGTTGAATGTCTTGGTTACAAGTCACTGCCGCAATTGCCGAAATTTGGATACCTTTACGATACGAAATGTCATCGGTGCCGACGATTCGATTAAAAAGGAGTAGGTAGCACTTTACAGCCACGACTATTCACTAGCTATTCCCCCATCCTACAGCCAATCCAATATATTTGTATACCGACTTCATATATATCGCATGCACGATAGGGAGGTCTTACGCTTTTAATTGTATTGTTAACTCCATTTCTGAATAGTGTTCGTGTAATAAGACGTAAGCTGCTGACGATACTCACATAAATCGTACGAAACTATGAAATTTTGGTTGTTAGCCAAATTCTTCTTCAGTTACTCCCACTGATCGCTATTGATCTACGGCCCATCATTATCATCATTACAATGTGATGAATCATTATCTTTCAACAGCGTGAGCAATATTCCAAGGTAAACTGGTTGGATGAGGTTCCCACTGCTCCTGTAACCTGTTGCTCTTCATGGCTTGGTTCTGTCAGGCCAACCATCACATTCCTTTTCTTGCCACAGTTAGATACTCAGCCAACAGCCAGCGGGGCAACATTCAATATCAAAAAAGAGATGTGAAATAATTCTTTTACGGCTCTCGTATCATGTTTTCTCTCACAATCTCCATAGTCACACATGACCTCGTTAAAAAGTAGCAATTATTCCTCGGTATGTCTCGGGCTCTTTTCAATCTCCATCAACAATACGATATCACGCTGTGAAAACCCGATAAGGGTGGATCTCAACTCCGTACACGGTACAAGCCCTTTATCTTTTTTTCAGGATGACCAGTTAGTTACAACTGTGCGCAAAAACAGTTTCACCTCGGTCACAAAGTTTGGCCTGAGCTCTTTTGGAGTCAATCGAGTACCGTCCGAAAAGCAACCGTGAACACCCTGAATCTTAAACTCTCGAGCATAGGAGTTTCTGCTGGTGAAAAGAAAATAAGCTTAACCAATATCCGATGATCTGGAATAAAAACTCTTTTCTTCTTGGCAATGGGATATTGTCCCGAGTGTCTAAAATAGGACTTTGAGAGATTGTATATATACAGGACTCGAATCGTATATCTTATTCACTGGACAATGGACATTCATTCAAAATGAAGGGGCGGCGCGAAAGAAGCGAGGAAAAGCTCAGGGACCCGAATAAGGGTTTGATATTTCTTAAAGCTGTTTTGGTATACTATTTATTATCCATGCTTTTTTGACAGCTCATCTGCTTGCCTACGTGCCTACCTTACAGCTCTTCTCCTCTGTATGTATGTCTATGGTTTCAAAGCTTACTCCTGCATCTGAGGCCTACATTGGACGACTCGTACCCACAGCTCAGCTGTCTTTCTTTCAACGCGCAGTGAGGATACACCCGATAATAACGTGTTTCTGAAAAATTGTATCTCTCACGTCAATAGAATCAATAAACCAAATTTGAATGATCCTAATTATTGAATTAGAAGTAGTTGAATGAGAACTCCATTTTCGAAAGTTCAAGAATGAAAAGAATTGAAATTGAAATTTCTGTTTTTAGCAAAAAGTTTATTAGATACCAAAAAAATATCACATTTTGGAAACTAGTCATTAAATCGAGTGTAGTGCACCTGGTTTTGTTTTCGCAATTGATTTTATCAAGAGATTGAATACCGGTGTCCAAACTTCGAAGCCTTTCATTTCAATAAGCATTTCTTCGAAAAACTCTCAGTTGAAGAACATGGCACTGATGAATAGTCAAATATCAACAACAAATACCAGTATAGACAACGAACTATCACCCCACGGACGAATCAACAAATTGTGAAAAGATCACAAAGCCATCATCCATTGAGCATCCTATTCTAACCCAGCAAAAGTTTGTTGCATTCAGGACTATAGGTTCCTAGTCTCTAATGTTGTTGTGCTTTAGACTCATCACTTCACTCAACCGCATCGCTAATAGACATGATGTTATGATGTCCAATGACGGGACGAACAAGTTCGTACCTTCTTTTTCATCTCCCATCCAAATTGCGATTTGCTCTGAGACTCTACAGCTCTTTTTTGTAAATGTGATAAACATTGAGAGCAAGATATATACCAAGCATTGTCGACGCTTTGCATCTGGGTTTACACACTTAGGACACAGAATCCTGACTATATTTCTATTCCTCTGCAAGACCCGGAAGTGCAGAGATTTATATCCCCCTCGACTCCTTTTCATCAACACGTAAGTCTTTCACATAAGACAAGATGAAGCTACTTATAAGCACATAATCCCCCTACTTTCCTAAGGATATCTATGCATCACAAATCTAATTACGAATGAGGATTCCATTAACCTTCCATCGCACCTTCATTCACCGTGCTTCTCTAAGGCCTCACACATTAACACATCAACACATTCCTAATATAATACAAACCAAAGCATAATCTGACACATACGACCATAGACTGAAGAGAATTGGGCATCCCGTCCGCTCTGCCATACACAAGCTTCAGATCGGTGGATTAGTAGTTGAGTGGGTGACCACCAGCGAATCCCCACTGTTGTATGTCTTTTTGATCTCTTCTTTTTTGGTCGATTGGATTTTTTGGGGGCCGAGGACGCGGAAGTTGGTGGGATTTTTTGAAGAGCGCCGTGGAAAGTCGTTCTTTGATGGCGATTCTCATCTTGTAGTCGTGGACATTTTATTATGAAACACTCAAGTGGATTTGGAGAATATAGTAGGTTTCCAGCTGATTATAATGGAAGAATAATATAACAGTACATGCTGTGCCTAGATTTTCATATGTCAGATTTGGCCGCTGCGTCAATCGAGCTGTGTTTGGATGGGAGTACGAAGGAGCCTTGGTGGAGTGAGTGTATGTATGTTAAATTCGAGATGGGAGTTCCTGCCTGCGTGAAGAGGATAATTCTGATGAAATATTGGATATAGAATTGTGCTGGTGGTGTGTGGTGGGTGAATCTAAACGGCGTACCCATGTGGTGTTTAAAAATCTATACCTGAGCATTTAGCTCCACCTATTCAACTTCCTTCTATTATAAGGCCGAGCTATTCATCCAACAAACACTTGTGAAGCCTTCATTTGTCTTTTCACACCTCCAAAGATTGGTTGCCATTTTCCACCTCGAGATCAGAAATTCAAGTCAAACCATCTGACGATACTCGTCACAATATCTTGATTGTGTAGTAGATAGTTTATGTTACAACTGAACATCAATCGTATTACTCATATCGTGTGTGCATTTCATAGGTATACATAGGTAGAGCATCTACAATACAGCAGACCACTCAATCGACATTGTCCGCCCACTCAACCACAAAAGCCTTATTACTAATCCTCTCTCGCACTAACCTCATCAAATGCAGCTTCTGCCTCTTCCCTCAGCCTAACTCCCTGATCTCCCGCTACCAACCCCAACGCTCTATCTCTAGAAGGTTTTTCCTTTTCCAAACTGCTATTCTGCTTACGCCTGAACTCTCCTGATTGACTTCTTGGTAACTTCCCTCTTTCCTGACCCTTTCTCCTCATCCTAGCTACCTCCTCTAAGCTTTTTCCCCACGATTCATCACCATCACCATCACCAAATCCAAACCCTCTTTCAGAGTTCCCTTCTCTGGCTTCCTCTTTATTAATCTGAGTCATTTGCAACCTTCTAAGATCTCCCCTTCTCTTCTGAGCCGTCTTTCTCGCAGCATGTGCCAATGTGTTGACACCAAGCCCGTCCAAGGCGCTGATATCCATGAGTAATTTTCGAACCTTGTAACCCGTCATTTCTTCAATGAACTTATTAACTCCCTCTTCACAAGCTGCTGCAGTAGCAACCCTCAGTCCCTTGAACAACTTCTTTGTATCCTTTTCCTGCTTGGTATGTTTTTCTAGTGTGTAAAGTTGGGTTTGTAGATCCCCTACAGATTCGGAAACTGATAATTCGGGGTTGATTTCTAATAGTACAGGAATTTCCGGCAGTTGTGCATAAGGAAGGACTTGGTCTTGTACGTAGCCATGCCTTGTCGATTGGCTTGACTGACCAGCTTGGATGGGCATTGGTATAGAGGTCGCATTTGGCTGTGATGGCGATACTCGATCTGCTGTCGCCTTTCTTTTAGTCGGGTCAGGAAGTGGCACCGGTTTCTGTTCCGAGACAGATGCCAGTTTCCCCCCACTTTTACGAACATTCGATTGGCGAGCGAAATATCCTTCATCCGCAGATACATCTGGTTCTTTTTGCTTCCCCTTAGAACCAATACCCATTTTTCTCATATCTTCATGATCATATAAAGGGACGTCTCGTTCCGGGTGCCGCTTGGGTGATTGATTTGCAGTCGTTTTAACACTCTTATCTGCATTACCTATAGAAAGATTGCACCTTCCACAATGTACTACCTCAGGAGTCTCACATATTCGCATATTCTTCCTCTTCGAACTTGCATCAAACTCAATCGATGGCGCAGGCGCCGATACCACATTTGAACGACCTTTCGAATGTGAGTTGGTATCCAAAAATACATTACACTGGCTACAATGAAGTGGGGATGCAGAAAAACATGGAGATGCCAGAGTAGAAGTAGCGCGCGAGATTTGATGTGGAAGCGCAAGATCAGAGATGTTGATAGTCTTTGTTTCTTGGGGTGACCGTCGTCTTTGCGTTTCGCTGATTAAAGACGATTTGAGAACAAGACCTCGACGTTGCTGACTTTGAACAGTAACGGGAATCTGAGTGGTGAAATGTGGAGCTCGGGTAATGAATGATGGAGTAGCACTTGTTTGAGTGGCATGATTTCTGAGCAGACGTGTATCCTTTTGTGCTATAGGGTCCTCATTGATAAGTACAGAACGAGTTTGGTTGGCGAAATCTGCCACCCCAATGTTATCACCTTCCCCAGATCCGACGAATGATTGTACGTAAGGAGTTGTAGTTGGTGGTATGGGGGATGAAGAGGACGTAGTACTAGTAGAGGCTCTGGGAACTTGATCTGGAATATAACGTTTGTGCTCCGGTGGAGTATCGAGATGCAATAGTATAGAAGAAGACTGTGAGTTCGGCTGACTCGTAAATTCCGAGTACGGAGGTGAAGCAGCAGCATCTCCAGCCAGCTTGCCCAATCTGCAGTCTCTTATAGCAGCGTCGGAATTGGAAGCACACTCAGCTGTGATTGGCGGCTTACGAAGCCAAGGTAAGGACTTTTTGGCAGGAGGCTTCCCATGCTGAGGTGAGACAACAGAGTCCGGGCGATATGCCTTTGCAGGCGACGATGCTCGAGAGGGTGCCAAATCACAACATGGGGGAAATTCAAGGTGGTTGGCGGAATCCTCTCGCTCATGTGCCGGTGTCCACTCAATGACAGTTCCCTCTGCCGCAATACACATGGCTGACAACTCTTTTGCTGGTGTACGATCAGGTGTTAATTCCTTGGTCAATACATTTGAACCGTTTATTTCCATGTTGTCTGCTGGTATACTGTCTTGCAATGGCTGTGAAAAATCAGGAAAAGGGGTTTCTCTTTTGATGTCAAATTCTGCTAGCACCGCACTTCTGTGCCTAGAGAGCAGGGGCTGGACTTCCGGGACCGTGTTTCTGCGCCCGTATGACTGGACGCCTAGAACTGACTGATTTCGTTGCTCCGAGGATGTCACCGCTAATCCAGCAGCTTGAAACTCGGCGTGATAGGGTTTAAATTCTTGGATAGTCTGTATAGTTTGCGTGGAATAGGTAGTCGAAAGGGCAGATGAGATGGGCGTTTGTTTAGGGGCCTGTTTCGTGATTTGAAGATACAACTCAAGTTCCCGAGTGAAGCGTTTCAACGCTCGCCTTTGACTTGGACTACGAGAATAAGAATCCGAAGCAATACTCTGCACAATAGAGTGAACAGAGGAAGAGAAAGATTTCCTTTGAGCAAGGGTTGCAAGCTTGGATGGCCCAACAAATGCTGTATTATTTCTCGATATGTCTTTTTTTGAAGGATCGCCTGATGTAGATATCTCTGACGGCTGGATAATGTTCTGATGATCAGTGGCTTGTTCTTCGTAAAGACTCGCGAGTGTAAATGCAGCCAAGAAAGCTTTACTTCTAGCTGGAGAGACAAAGCCAGTACGTGTGGATGGATTATACTTCTTATACAAACTCCGGGTATTATTGATACTACTGCCTTGTGGTGCGGAATCTCCAGGATTGACTTGATAGCGCCGGATTTGATCAAGACCAGTCAATTGTGTGGAGTTGGTTCGAGTTCCAGTTTGAAATATTATATTCTTATTCGTAATGGAACCCTTGATTTTATTGAAAGTTGAACAACCTGCGCCGTCTACAGAATGGATACGAGTTTCGTCGATAGCTATACTAGAGTAAGGGTGTTTCGACTTAATGGCACTTCCGGCAAGTGGAACAAAACTATCAATCTCCTGATCCTGCCTACTAATTTTCGGACTTGATGATTCCCATCCAAAAACTTCTTGTTTAGCTTGCTTCGAAGCACGTCGTTGAGAGCGAGTAACAATAGATGCCTTTGATCTTCTCGACCTGCGATTACGAGCCTCAATGCTTTCGTTTATTCGAGCCTGCTCTAGTGCCCGACAATTTTGTATCTCACAAGTGCCTCTATGGGCGTGAGAAGTACAACGAGTGAATTTGGTTCGAGGACGATTCGAAGTAATATCTATTCGTGGGAGCTTTCGATGAGGACAGCCCTTCCAATGTATATTGAAATTGACCATTATCGGCTATAAAGATAAAGTCGTGAAGAATGCATATTTGAGGAAATGTGAGGTTTTCGAGATTGATGAGACTGGGAAACCAAGGAATCTCATTAATATGCAATGCGCCTTCCCTTTCCATCCGAAGCTTCATCCCCAACCCGCCGGTCTCGAAAGATAAGAAATCCTCATTGTTCACATGGTTCTGCTCATCGAATATCTTTAATACCAGGCGAAGAATACATATCGACCTGTCGCTGTCCTTTCCGCAAAAGGTACTCAATCGTATTGAAATCCTTCTTGTCCAAAGTTATACTCTTATTGAACTCGAGTCTGTCAGTACCGAAACTATTAACAAGACTCGCACAAGGAAGGCATGAACAATCAACGTACCTAGCATATGCTTCAAAATGCTTTCTTGCCTCCTTCATCTGGTTAACAACTTAATTTACATTCTCATAGAAAATCCCACTTACAGCCGGCTTCTTTCTACTTTCTCTCAAGCATTTTCTATAAAGTGAGAGAACGTCCCTTTGAAGTCCCGATAATCTCGCCATTTTATCCTTTGATATACATGAAATTTTGGTGGGTGAGATGTTCTGACAGAAGTAAAAAAAACCAAAAAACAATGGATGATGGGCCGACATTTGGATGTTGCATGGCACGTGCATGGGTGAGCTCTGGGTGGGAGATTAGATAAGCATACGCTAATTACGGGTAGATCGTGTTAAGTACTCTGGAGGTATTTCAATTCAGTCTGAGCAACAACATCTATTTGAACCTTCAATTTGAGAGAATTGATATATGAACAACGTGGAAAGTTTCACTTGATGTGTATCTTTTCAAAAGATTCGCATGTCCCATTGGATTTGCAATGATCGCTTCTCATTTAGGATTGTTTTTATTCCTCACCCTCGGAGGGCTCCCATATATATGCATTCTATTTAGTTCAAGCGAACACATATACCACTACTGTTATATATATTAATGTTTTGCAAAGTGTTCAAATTTTTGGTTCCGCACTTCGTTCTCTTAAAGCCAGTACTGCAATTCGGCAAGCATAGTACCTATATCGACCGCAATGGGTGATAGATGACGAGGTTCCCTAGTCAAGAGCCGAAACCTCTCGCTTCTTATTCAATCAAGTATCGTTGTTCAGCCTTGTTGTATTTTTTTCAACTCAGTGACTTTCATTGCAGCTAGAAAAATCCAAATTGGAGTAATCTGATTAGAGAAACGACTGAAAGAATAAATCTAGGTTATTCTTACTTTCCGGACCAGAAATCTCCGTGAGTAACACTACGTCTTTCTTGTGTGAGATTCATAACTCAATCATTCACGTTCTCGGATGGAAGTCTCTTATCCCCAAGCATCCCAGGGGAATTTTCTATCATCGAATTCAGCAGTCCACAGGATAGTTGATATATAAATATAACCGCTTCTTTATGTTCACTAAACACTTCTCGCATATTTTCTCAATCTGGGTGTCCATAATAAGCATGAAAGTTTCAACCTATGTTCCTATGGCCATTCGCATATTGTTGTAAGATGCGGAGTCTATGATTTTTGGAGGTGTGCTTTTATAGTTACGGGGTCGAGCAGATTTTTCATGATTTGAATGTGATCATCGAGAAAGTAGTCCAGTACCTTTGGAGGTGGATTAGGATTGAAAGAATTCTCACCATTCTCCTGTCTGGTGGATGAATTCATTGGATAATATCTAATGGATATCGATAATGTTCGTGTGAGAAATAGTAGTGAATTGGTCGCATCCTGTGAAAAATTTCTAGAGCATCTGAAGTTGCCAATACCGTTGACTTACCTAACGTGGCCGAGCTAGGAATTGAGATTCAGCATGGGGATAGACCTGAGGATGACGATGAACTTTGAACTGTAAAGCGGTTGGAAGAATGTCTGATGAAAAATTGACGCCCCCTCGCCTAATCACAGGAATTGGGAATATATGACACAAATACTGGCTTTGAGCTGTTCCATGACTAGACTTCGATTTCAATGTTTGAGAGATCAGTCGTGCAATTAGCAATTTTACACCAAAAGCTTTAGTTTATTATAGTCTTCTGATTGTTTGGTTATTGACCAGTATATAACTTTGATATTGAGTATTGTTCAGAATTATTTGGATACATTTTAGTTATTCTATTAGTAGGAATACAATCATCTAAAACTCATATATCGAATTTTTGGGGGGGTCCAATCTACGTACGAGGTGCAGGAATGGGCAAGAAATCCAACACCGGCGCGCTACTATCAAATCTAGAGAAGACGAGCATCTTAACAGTCGATGGAATCCATGGAAAGATGAACTGGAAAAGCTTAGAGTACCACCTACTCATTGTTTCGAACCCAGCGTACACCCCCGAGGCTTTGCAAACGAAATTCGCACGAGGTCGCTCCGCTCGCTCATAGTTCTCAAAAACTTTGACGAGTTCCGTTGTACTTGGCGTCGTGTTGCGTCCAAGAAGGCTGTGGAGGCCGTTGACTAGACAGCACACGTCGTCGACGCAGAGATTTCCACCCAGCCCGAGATTCGATGCTGCTTTGTGGACGGCATCACCTACTAGGACGGTTCTACCGCCCGAGTGCCACTTTGTGGCTAAAACGCCTTCTTCCATAGGTACCATGGTGGAACCTTCGAGGTTCTCCCATAAGTCGCTGAAAGTAAAATCGGGAGTGGGGCGAAGATGTCCCCATTTCTTCATGGCTTCGTCCATGTCGGCCTAGCAAGATTATAGTTAGCACTTCTGAATTCTTTTTCAGTTACGGTCATAGAATGCAAACTAACCTGTCCATATCGTGGACTAGGATAAGGTGTTTGCTTATCGTTGGCAATATAAATAGCCCAGAAGATCTTTCCGTCCATTCCAGCTGCAACGAGGCCACCGATACCATGCTCCGGGAAATAAGAATTCGCAACAGCACCGTCCCGTAAGAACTGCTTCCTTGGGTTATCAACAAAGTAGTTCCGCGACGTGCACGTCAAAATCCGAAATCGATTGTTAAATCCCGCGGCCATGATTTCAGAACTCTTGGGATCAATCATCTTGAGCAGTTTCGCTGTTTGCTGGCGCACCTGGCTGTGCACGCCATCGGCACCAACTATAATGCTGCCTTCAATGACATTGCCCTTGTCAGTCCTGAGCGTAACGCCATGCTCGTGCTCGGTAAAGGACTCCAAGCCCTCATGTGCACGAACTTTCGATTTCGAGGATTCACTGAGGCCGTTGTATAAGTTCTGGAGGTAGATTCTACGGTCCATGAAATACACGGGTCGTTTTTGGCTTTGTTCTGATCAGCTGACGTGAGAGAAAGCTGAAAGACGAATGCCTGCTTACACCTGCTGGAGACGAATCAATTCATCCGAGGAGCAAAATAGATCGCCCTTGTGATCCCAGTGCTCACGGTCCCCGATCGGAATCCCAACTTCATGTGTCGGTTTGTCTATGCCAAGTTGTTCGTGAACGAGAATGGTGCAAGGAAGTAGCAGGATGGATTGCCCGAGTTGCGGCGCCACTTCCCGTTTCTCGAACACCTCAAAATCGATTCCGGCGCGCTCAAGTGCATTGGCTAGCGAGAGACCTGCTACTGAGCCCCCTACAATGAGCACCTTGAATGGACGTTGGGCTTCTGCCATTTTGACTTTATTGAATGATCCTGTGACTTCGTATTGAATTCTGGAAAGGAAAGTGAATTGTATATATTAGGTTTTGTCACCTTGTCGTCATTCCACTTTTAGCCCCTGCTAGCTTCGAAAGTACGAGGACATATGAAATATGGGGAGCGGGATGATAAATTGCTTTAACGTAAAAGTCACTGCCGTGAACTTTATTTAGTGAGTTTGCTACAGTGCTTCTGGAACCAAATATTGGAAGAAATACTCTTGTCTAGATTTTCAGATTGCGAATAGCGGCACATTTCCACTTTCAACCACCTACTGATGATTGTCTCTAGTTCGGATTACTCAGGCCCAAGGTTCCCCCCAACCTTTGAATACCTAGACGATGTATAGGGGCTTTCCCCCTGTCCGAAGAAGGCCTCACAAATAGTGAAAAGGCGAAAATTTAAAAGTCCTTAATGTAACATGACAATGTTGACGAATACATTCTCCAGACGGTGATCAGGGGCTCGAGCAGGGGCTCTCGCGGCGCCAAGTCTCTTTATCTTATTGTCTGCTGATCCCAGTCATTTTTGACAGCATTTATTCTGCAGCATTTATATCCGACACGAATTGGGCTGATAAAAGGAAAAAGATCTTCAGACGATCATCCCATCCTTCTGGCCATCTACCGCTCTTTTGCAGGACGATAAAACTCCGAAAGTTCCGAGAACATCCCCTCACTCTTTTCAATATTCGATATGAACTCAAAAGTCGCTATTCGTTTTGGAAGGTCAATGCTTGTAGTTCTAGGCTTTGAATCTAACACATATATGTTGTATTATCTATAGCAATAGAAACTGATATCACTGGGAGTATTGAAATATAGCGTTGTCAATTACCGTATAAACTCACTTGTAAGAACTCAAACTGAGCTCTTTCGGTGTACGATTTTCTCGGTTGTCCCATGTTCCCTCTTCCCTTTCTTTCCAGGTAAAAGAAAATGAAAATTTAGTAAAACGAGCTTTCGGCCCCAGAAAAAACAGGGTTGGAAAACGGTTTATTGTAAGTCCTTATTGGTGAGTGTATACGCGAGTACGGTAAAGTTCTACATGAGTAAATTTGGTTTTCCAGGTTCCCGCCCCCCCTGAAGCCAGTATAACGTGGAAACTTGAAACGACCTCGATTATTCCTAGTAGGATATTTCCTACCCGCTGGCGCTCTGGTCATTCCCTGATTCCCTGCCACAACGCCCTGCATAATCATATTTCCGAAAAGCATTTAAGCTTACTGCAAATAAGTTTTTGTATTATGTAATTCATTTCGACATTCAGCATGATACGAAGCTCAGAGATCGACTCAACTGACGTGTCTAAGTACGTGGAATGATGTATGTATATAGACGTATACATAGCAGTATGTGTATAGGAAGGATTAATGAGATACGTTGTCCAAAGAGCTATCATGCGGACGTAAACGGCGTGAAGTTGTGTAGAGTTTTCGGATAAGCAGTTCCTGTTTAGGACGGAGTGCACAGGCCATACGCCGCTGTCACATCGTGGTGGAGCAAACCACCCCCCATGCGGAATAACATTTCGGCGCTGTCAAAAAGTTATCCTTAACGCCGTTGCAGATCTTTGAAATTGCACTACTTACACAATATGGGTGTATGGGTGAGATCATGTAAGGTTTACAATTAAGAGTAAATTCTAATTATGGAATAAGCATAACATACTAACTAAATGTGGCTAAAAATCCGCAGTGGTATCTCACGCATTAGGATCCTCTAGACAAGCTCATATCCAGCCTCACTGGAATGGTACTTTCGTAGCATTATGAGCATAGCGATGGAAAGTCTCATCGCGCAACAATCGTGGCCACGCTTGGTTTGACGCACTAACAAGCACCTCCATCGTTCCCTGGGGCGCATCGGCAGGAGATGGCAAAATCACCTGGAAGCCGGCACAGACGCCGCCAGTGGGGAATCGAAAAGATTTGATGCGATCGCCAAATGCAGGACCCCATTCAATGCCGTAGAAGTCAAAGTCGCTCCAGTTACTCAAGAGCACATTGCTACCGGGCATGTCGAGGAATGCCGTGCCTACCATCCTATTCACATCATCCATGCGCTCTATGTAGTGCGCCAATTCATCGTAGTATGTGTTTCCACACTTATTAACACTCATTCGTATCAAACACGCGATATCAGCTAGCTTAGTATCCTGAGAAAGCAACCGCTGAATTGGTAGAACTGCCGTGGTGAAACCGATGATGTTACCCAGTGTATGGGGATGTATGGGCACGTGAACGCGGCGTCGTGCGTCCAAGCTGACCATAGCTATCGAGGGCTTACTGGGGTCCATGACTGAATGATCGGGATGCTCGGCGCTTTGGATGGACTTCCAGAGTATTGCAGATAGGACATCGTTGGTGGAGACGAATGTTAGTAGTTGTTCGTGCGGAATCTTTTTCTTAAGACTAGATGATATATTTGCTGGTGAGCACTCCTCTTTGAGCGCACGGATGGCTTCAGGAGTGAAACGGTATACATGAGCATGGCTTTCTCCATTGGTTAGACCTTCGGGAAGCCCAGGGGGAGTAAAAGGTAGATGGATGAATTCCGAGTGCTCCTGTGCAAAATTGGCACACACGTGTTCTCCGGTACTCTGCAAAATCTTGGCTCGGTCTGCGACTTGAATCTCGATTGGGTTCTCGATAGTCAGGCCCTGTGCCCGGCGTAAATCTTCAGCGAAGAGTTCGGCCAATTTCCACATGGATAACCCATCGGCATAGGAATGAAAGCACAAGTGATTGAGCAGTAATCCCCCCTTGATTAAGTTGGCTTGCATCATCTGGGTTGCTAGGCGATCTACGCCAAATTGAGGCCATTCCCCAACTCGGCCACGCATGCATAACTTTTCGTCGTCTATAGCTGCATTGGGAAATCCCTGATCCTTTAATTGACCGAATGAAGGTGTTGTGTTATCTTCACGGTGATCCTTCACTATGAAATCTTCAATCTCGCCATCATGGTAAGGTTGTAGCTTTAGCTGCCCTGCGGGCTTCACATCAGGGTCGGCTGGAACAGCCTCAACGCCCACCATTGGCGTTCGCGCCTTAAAGCTACTCCATGCTGTTCGCAGCATTGATGAGATATTCTCAGCATCGTAGTATTCTGCCAATTCAAGGCACATCACATTCCGGATCCATCCCTTGGGCCCTATAAGTTCAGACGCGAGAACAGGTGGTGCTTTGAATGCTGCGGCCATGGCGAATGCTTGTTGGTGTGTAAGAAATTATTTTCAGCTGAATATATCTAAAAAGAGACTTCGATCGACGATAGACGACGAGAAGAAACGAGAGAACACGCTGTTATTTACGAAGGTTTCAGGGACAGCACTAGATGGTTTTTGAATGGATCCTTATCACGATATCTCCGACAATTCATATTACAACGTCTCGATCAACAACGCCGTACTGCAGATCGATCGGGGTATCAAACAGGCGTAGATTCCGCCCAACAACCTGTACTGCGCACAGAAAATTTCCTATCAAACCCCTCTAACTCACTGAAATACGAAAACTCTAGAGTGTAGGTCGATCCACCTCTCGACTTCGAGACGGACATGAATGATGAAGCCTATCCACACGCGATTTCTTCTTGGCCTTCATTGGGATGATACCGAGACGAGCTATCGGGACACTAAATCACCTGAGCATCCTAATTGGGATATCGGCCGGCCTCTACAAGGGATTAAGACATGGTTATTGTCATTCGATATGGAATAGACTGTAGAGAGTCCCCGAATAGGGACTCTTGCCCCATTGATCATCTGGCGGAATAAGAATGAAATTTCCGTCGCATTCGTTTTCCTGAATAGAGTATAGGCATATAGTAGAAATACTCCATAATCAAATATAGGTCTAGCAAGTAAGATTGGACAACGTTCGATATAGCAAAGATTGTCCAGGGGGTTGCAAGCACTGATTAGGCAATAGTGGGCAGCTCTAATTCGTCCTTCTCACCGGATAGGATTATAGTTTAGCAATTAGCAACTATTGCCGGGATGACTGATAGGGCAGATTTGTGTTTGTTTGTATTGACAAATAATTCTCCATATGGATGAAAAAAGAGGCACAGTCAAAAAGGGTAGTCTCTTTTCAAAGACTATGTATGAAATCAATTTATTAATACTCCGAATTGATTGTTAAGAACCAAACTGATGGAAAATTTAAACTTTTGATGACTTGGTGAGTGGCTTTTCGCCTTCACTTGGAGTTGATATACTCGCATATATAGGGTAGGGTTTGGAGAAGATAAAGAGAAAGAAAGAGTACTCCGTAAGGGGAAAGAGAAAGCTCGGCTACTAGTTCCAATATGGGATAGTGTAACGGTTGACCCATCATTTCCCTACCGGCCCGCAGTTTGACCGTTAGCCGCTCATGGCTAGTTGGCATAACATAACATTATTAGGGTCAACATAAATCTTGGTATTATAATTACTCTGTACAGAGTATAATTTGTCCAACACAAAACATTAAAACATCTCTTGAGTTTTCGTATATTTCACAAAGAAACGGAACTACCTAGCCACTGCTCGACTACCCAGAAGCTACTTCAGGTATCGTGGATCAACTGTGAAACTTCCGTTTTCGGGTACGCATCAGACAGTTCGGATTTTCGCACATTCAAATCATATCCACCTTGGGTTGAATAAACTGGAGCAAAGCCAAGGGATGAAGCCATTCAGAGGAAGACGCTCACTGTCTTGTGGGCCCAATCCCTCGATTGATCTGTGATCAAGGGTGGGAGATTGTATGAGTTTGAGACGTTGTCAGGATAAACAAGCCTACCTATGGCAATCCTGTGAAGAACCGCTTCTCCTCAGTATAAAAATCCTTACATATCGAGTATGCCCCAGAAGTGAGAATTTTTACGACGAGCCACCGGGAAATGATCAGCGGGACCTTCGCCTGCATATAACCATCGCAGGAATTCCGGTCAAATGGGGGCGTCAACTTCTATGTCGAGATCACTTTATGGAGAAAATTTGACTTTTACATTGATTGTTGGTCAAATCGTTAAACAATATGTCGGGAGTTGATCCCGCCATCGTACTCGTTTTCGGGCCGCCTGCTGCTGGTCTTAATTTGAGTGAGAGTATAACGGCGGCATACGACATCGTGTCTTGTGTGGTTCTCGGAATAGCGATTGCAGCAGTATGCTTGCGCTTCTATGTCCGGACTATGCGCGGAGCAAATAGCTTGGCCATCGATGACTGGTTTGTTGTCATGGGACTCGTAAGTCCAACTCTTCCTCTGATCGCGACGACTTCCTTCTGCCTCCTTCACTATGGTTCCTATCCTTCGAACAGGAAGATGAGTACACTGTTTCTAACGTAAAGTTTTGATAGGTCTGTACTAGTGCACTCGTGGCTACGACACTTATTGGTTGGTGATCCAGAACTTCGCTAGCGACATTTTAGCTTCGCCTGAGAGATTTGACTGACATTGTTTATTCGAAAAGCTGGAGCATATGGTTCAGGGAAACATGTGTGGTCCACGACATTGCCGCGGCTCATGGTGTTGCTAAAGGTATGCATTGACGATGCGATACTATGTGTCGGGTCATCACTATCAAATGGCGTTCCTCATTCTAACGCAAATACCTAGATTGTGTTTGCCGAGCCCTGGGTCTACGCCGCATCCGTAACATCAACTAAGATCAGTATCCTGCTCCTATACCGACGGTTATTCTACACAGGCGAAGGCGACATGCTAGTCATCAATCGCATCTTTACCATAATGTACTGGGCTGCCACATTCTTCACCTGCGCCTACCCCATTATCATGTGGATCGTAATGGCGACAGCCTGTCGTCCATTGATTTTTTTCTGGACGCAATATGCCGGCGCTACAGGAGGAAAGTGCATCAACACCTTGCTGTTTTATCTCGTTTTTGGAATTGTTAATATGATTAATGATGTTATTATCTTGATCGTCCCGATTCCTCGTATTTTAAAATTGCATATGAACAAACGCAAGAAGGCTTCCGTTGCCGGTATTATGTTACTAGGTAGCTTGTAAGTGGTCCCCATCATTCTTCCGGCCCTGCTAACCCATCTAGTGTTTGCGTAGCCAGTATAGTACGCATCTACTACCTCAAGCTTCTGACCACCGCAGTCGACATAACATACATTCTTGGCCCCGCTTTCGGGTGGTCCAGCTTGGAGCCCTCAGTCGCGATTATCAGCGCCTGTCTACCAACATATGCGCCGCTCTTCCGCGGTATCCGAAACAAGGGCTCCTATACCGGGAATAGCGGAAAGGGTTCACACCATATAAATCTGAGCCAGACGCCAAATTATCTCAAGCAGCAGTCGCACTTTCGCATTGAGGAGTCGGATGAAGTCGAGCTGACGAATAAAAAGAGCTATTTCCAGAGCATGGGAGAGAGTCGTGGTGGCGAGGGAAGTATAGAGAGTGAGGACGGAGGGAGGTCATCAAGAGATGCAGGGGGAATCACCGTTACATCGCAAGTACAGGTGGTGAGGGATACTACGCATATAGTATGAAATTGTTAATAGGACCCAGTCCCCTTCAAACTTTAGAATATAATTTATCTTCTCTTTTCAATAATTAACATGTGCAGTAGCTTGGTATTGTCTTTAGCAACCGGATTGTCACCATGCCTCTACGCAAGCGAAAAGAAAACAGGCGTAAACTGACCATTCTCAATATTATTTGTTTAATTGAATTATAAATCCTTTTAACATATATTTCAGATATAAGAAGATTAGACGATATTTTATGTCTTTCTATATATATATATACTCTGTATATAGGTAGAATTATTTGTATACAACATCAATATTAAAGAGATTTATCACAGTTCTTTCAAAAGGTGTTCAATTCCTGCCTGTTAATTCGCTGACGTAGAGAACGCTCAGTCTGGGTCACGTGGACACGCCTAGAAGCCTCAACTTTTACTATCATCATCCACATACTATACTTTATGCATCAAAGTTGATTTTGTCGTTAAACAGGTCTAAATCGGAACAATAAAACAACTTATCATTGGATATTGTCTAATTCAATATGAGTGACATATAAAGAACCAATCCGCCCCCCCCGTTCAATTTGAGTATATTGGAGAAGAGGGCACAGCCGCACAGACAATGAGCTCCAGAACGGGGGTGGGGAAATGAATTTACCTCGGAGCTTGAGCGATCACAGAGATTTCTCATCTTGCTATCTTACCGTCAACGTGAACCTCCCCGCTATTATACCTTCATTTTCTCCAGTTTGCTTTAATATCATTCAATCACTACACGATGTCGGCCCCTTCATTCTCCGTGAGTCTAATATTACTCCGAGTCCACAGTCCTGGATCATTAGACGGTACTAACATGTTACTCTAGCGACTTGTCCGCTTCCTAGCCAAGAATGGCCGCACGTACTACGGAGATGCCATTTTACCCAAGGGAGTCTCGGATATCGCGAAAGCTACTCAGGCCAAAGTGATCACGGGCGAGATATTTGGAAAGCATGAGGTTACAGATCAGATACAAGATATCCGGCTCTTACTTGCACCGTTAGCAAATGAGGATGTCAAGACTGTGAGGTGTTTGGGATTGAACTATGAGCAGCATGCTAAGGAGGTAGGTTTTTTTTAGTTATGGACGATGAATGGAATGATTGAGATAGAAAATCTGTGCTAAATTGGATGATTGTAGTCAAATATGCCAATCCCCAAATTCCCAGTTCTGTTTGTAAGCCCTTGAGCTCCCTTGATCCTAGATGTCATTGGCGATTAACATTAGAAAGTACAAACCCGTCACAGCTCTTTCCGGTCCTACTGATCCCATTCCCATTCACCCAATGGCTCAAGAAGGCACAGGTCTTGACTACGAATGCGAACTTGTAGCTATCATTGGGAAATCCTGCTCCGATGTCCCAGAATCCAAAGCTTTGGATTATGTTCTCGGTTATGCCGTAGGTGACGATGTATCGCATCGGGAATGGCAGATTCAACGCGGAGGTGGCCAATGGGCGCTCGGAAAAGGATTTGATGGGTGGGCTCCTTACGGTCCGGGTATTGTCTCCAGTCAATTAATTAAAGATCCTCAAGATCTTACGATTTTTACGAAATTAAATGGGAAGATAGTACAAGAAAGTAGTACGAAGGATATGATCTTTGGTGTGGCTAAAACCATTGCCTTTTTGAGTCAGGGAACTACATTGTTGCCCGGTGATTTGATTTTTACTGGAACGTGAGTTTTTTCTGCCTTATGCTTGCTTTTTATTCCGGGGCTTTAAGATGAAAATGATGCTGATTGATGGGTAGTCCGCAAGGTGTAGGAATGGGGAGAAACCCACAAGTATGGTTGAAGGATGGTGATGTGGTTGAAGTTGGTCTAGAAGGTGTAGGGAGTTGCATCAACAAGGTTGAGTTTACCCAGACAAAAGAGAAGGCAAAGTTATAGACTCTTCAAACCCAGAGAACTGCGAAGAAATACGATCAAATATTAGCAAAGTATTTACAAATCGTGAGCTCTAGTATTTCTACTGTGCCACTCTATTTTTGCTGAAATTTCCCATCTATAATCAGTAAATATCCTTCGTGTTTTAATCCCGATTGACTGAAAGGTCCGCAATTCCACTTGGTCATCTAGCGGTGCTAGTGGTTACCAAAGGGTAGGTTCTGATCTAGTGGCCCTTGCAACTGGGTCAATAGCTGTCCCAACTTCTGAGTTTGTATCAACTCTAGTGAGAAGATTGGAATCTGTAGATTGCCGATTCTAGAAACTTTACTTCTAGGTTCTCTCTCATATATCCGCGGTGACATCAAATCACACGTCAACATGTCGATTATTTAGCTATTTTCCGAACCATCAGTAAAGTAATTGCAATATTTCCACTCTCCATTTACTTTTGCATCCCGTGGTGATGCAGCGGAGCCAGAACCTGAGAGGTACATGATGGAGTTTCAGTCTCCAAGCCATTACCTAGTAAGTGATGACTCTATCTTATCCAATCCAGGAATTTCAAACTGTCTTGAAACAAATCAAAGATTTCCCAATTCATTGTCTTAAGATCATTCATCCAGAGTATCCAATAGTTGGATTGTAGGACAGTATCAAACTCTCAATGAATAAAACCAATTCAGTACCCAAAATGAATCCAGTACTTTAAACCATCTGAGCCGTCTTAGTTGAGTTCAGAAGTTGAAAGTCTATGGATGTTAGATTGCCATTGGTAATCCCGCACTCATCTCTTCGAATGGCTTAATATTCGCACCCTGAGCGAAAGGATCAACTATCAATCTCGTAATTCATTTACAACTCTAAACTACTAAATAAGATGATCAAGGCGATTTCAGGTTCACGCCAACCTTGACTCCGACAACAAGACAAAAGCTAGAAAGGCCAATAGTCTCTTCTTTACGAAGTTCCCACTGGCTGCAAGAACCAACTTAGTCAACAGCCATTGAAAGACAAGTAGAACATGTCATAGCAGTATTTGTACTCCCATTATTCCGTTCGGTTGTGCAGCGATGAACGATGTGTGTGTTGTAGGCTACAATGCAACATCTACAGACAAAACTTGCTGTATGCGATCTGATACCACCAGAAACGCTGCCTTTGAAGTTAGAGAATTCTGAAATTATCTTCTATGAACGCCAGTCAATGGTACATCATGACACATTTACTGATCTTGTTCCTGCTATTTGAAAAAGTGACGGAGATATCTGATCACTAATGATGAGCTGCAGCGTTTTCAGTAGATACCCCGGTGGAGTTCCAGGAGTTTTGAAAGTGTTGTATAGCAACACAAGATATTACTATAGTAGAAAGGCAATTGCTGATTTCTCTCAGTTTGGATTGGAACACTTTTTGGTTTTCATGTGAGATGTTGTGTGTTGGATATTATCGTGGGAGTAAATCGGTCTCTATGTTTTGTGGTTATGGGTTACTTGAATCTTGGGTTAATGAGCTTCAGTTATTCATAAATTCCACAAACTGAGCTCTATCTGCAAGCTCCATAGTTTGCAGTATAACATATAATATGTAAATGGCAATGTAAAATTATATCGGTTACTGGATGAATGAAGCGTATAGCCGATGAGAAATTTTCTACTGCGGGGCATCCAATGTCATTATCAACCTATTTACCATTTTGGACAGTGAGCAGAATGATCTGGGAATTGATGTTAAGTCTAAATATTAGACCACTTTCGTCTCATTTGGAACTCCTTCATTAAGTAGTATAGATTTTATTGTAGGTATACGGAGGCTAGCATTGTAATGACTATCGTATTAAGACTATGGAATCAAGAGATAATATATCTCTTGATGACTAATGCTAAGCTAGTGTATATGAGGACAGTGAATCCATTCAACAGATTTAGACATCGACCATGAATATCCAATCTAACCTAACCTAACGAGTTCTACGATGAATGGATAATTCTCTGCTGCGTTTAGTTTATCTGAGATGAGAAAATCGTTCACGTAAACTGGAGCAGCTAGCTCTAGTCAGGTTATCCATCTTGGTATCCGCCAACCCTCATTGCGTCATCTGTATCTAATCATCTAATCCACTTCTCCTTCTACCACTGGTACTTTTGTTCCCTTGTTATAGCAAGGCACTCAAAGGGTATTATAGAGTTCGCCATTCATTCCACCAATTAGTTAATTACCATAAGCCCATCAATTTGTTAACCGAACAACGAAAGACTAATAACCCAATACACAACCAAAGAATCCCAAGGCTAACTCCTCTCCCGCCTCACTCTCTATACACATACTCTCCAGACCAATCGCAGAAAAACCAAGACCACACCGCGTGAAAAAACCTCCTTCCCGCATCCATCCTTCCATCCCATCCCATCCATCTCAAACTATCTCACATCCATCCAAACATCCTCAGCTACATCAAAAATTCCAAGGAACGACCAGATCAATCCGACAAGGATGCATCTCGATCTGCGCTCTACCATAACACCATGCACGACCCCCTCCAGCCGCCCTAAATACGAATACAAGTGTATGCAAGAAGCCCAAAAAGGACATTCATCGCGATTCGCGGCTGAACTCGAAATTATACCCAACAGAGTAAATGGATAGATAATACATCCAGCGTTGCACGTCCCCCTCCCCTCTCTCGTCCCGCCCAAAATAATGGGAATATTATCTAATCCCATCGATTACCCATCCTAATCCTTATCTCACCTATGTAGATCGCTCGCTTCCTCGCTCACTTGACATCTTCTCCAAAACGGCAGAAGATCCGCAACAGACAAACCAGCTTGCCGTTTTCCGAATTATCAAAAATTGCAAATTTTCTTTTCTTTTCTTTTCGCAGTAGTATATCCCCAAAAGGAAAGAAAAAGGAAGAAGGAGAGGAAAAACAAGGGTACATACATACATACATACATACATCAGACTCAACCCCGGTCTCGTAGATTAGATCCATCTAAACGGCTCGGAGAAATCGTGCATAGATCTTGCTTACTGCATTGCATGCCTGCCTATCTGCATGTCAGAATGCGATTTTTGCTTTTGCTTTTGCGTGAGATGAGATGGGATGGGAATGGCGAGAGATGGTGGCTGGCTGGGGATGCCCAATGAGATTTCACGCTTGGGGGATGGGACGACAGAGTCGTCATTGAATTTCATGGGGTAGGAGTAGTTGGATTGAGAGTGAGGATATTGAATGGGTATAGATAGTTGTTGTGAGAGTGAAGATAATACTTATGCAAGATACATGGGATAATATGGGAGACAGATCGTGGGGTGATGTTATGGGATGAACAGAAAGTTATCATTGGGTCATGTATGGGACACCATCTTTTACTTGACTGGGGGGAAGCTTTTGTATCCATTGAACCATGAACAAGCTTGAGATGGGCGAGCACTTGTTCTAGGCAATGATTCTTCGCATTATATTAATCAAAACAAAACCATGCACTCAACCCCAATTCCAGCCGCTCCTATGCACATAATGTTAAGGTATTGTTGCTCGACCATAGTACTCCAAGAACTCCAAATATACAGGGCAACTGACACATCATTTTTTACAATTTGAATCTGTAGCTTGGTACCATGCAGCTATCCATAGTTCGTATAAGCCATCAAGCAATATCGTCAATCATCAAAGCTCCTCCCTCCCCATGTCATCTTCCATTTCCGTGAAATTGTAATGCGGTCTCCTCCAATCCAACGGATCTCCTCCCGGCAAACAAACCCCTAACCTCCAAAAGTAATCTCTATGTGCGAAGAATAGCTGCCAGAGTTTATATCTAGTTGGGATGGGAAGCTTCGGCCATCTCTTTTGGACCCTATCCAATTCTCCATCTGCCCATGCTTTGGCATCGGTCTCTCCTGTATCCCATTTCATATTCCGTATTTCATTCAAAATGTCCACAGGAATTATGGAGGATATGTCTTCCCCTTGAAACCACAAACCATCCCCATCACTCCCCGTAATACAATTACTATCCTCGTGACCGTAACAAAGATGAATGTCTTGAGCTTCAGGTTGCAAGTCCCCCTTCTCGATGTATATTTCTCCAGCATGGCTTCTATATCCCCATTCCTTCAAAGGGAGAAGTGGAATCGGATCTCCTACATGCGTCACTCTTCTGTATCTCCTATCCATGCCGTTGCGGTCTCTTTTATCAAGCCCAAACACTCCATCAATGAAGTCCATTAGCGCATGATTCCCAATCATCGGCTCTCCAAAAGTTGTAATTGTTGTTCTCCATCCATCCCCTTCGAGTTCCAGTGCAGCAAGAGCAGCAATCGCTCCACCAAGTGAATGCCCTACCAAATGCAGCTTATATTCTGGATATTTTTGTTTCAACACGTTGAGATGAGGTATGATGTACTGGCGAGTATTAAGCCATGAAGTGTAAAAGCCTGTGTGAACCGTGCAATTCGTACACTTTCTCTCCGTTTTCTCCAATTTTTGATCTGATGTTGTCGGATTCAATGTGTGTTTCCACTTAATAGGCCAGGGTCGAGGAATATGGTCGAGAAATCGTTGTACAGTATATGTTTCGGGGGTCTCAGTAGAGGTATCCGAGGTGCCAGGTTCTTCGGGGTCCTCAGGATATGGTATGTATTCTTGCGGCACCGTACTCAAATCTACAATAGTATTTGCAATAGAATAAGTGCCTCTAAAGGCCACAATTATTCTGCCCTTTGTTCCATCCCTTCCATCCTGCAGTCCGTGATCTAGTACAATATATCCGGAACTGTCGCTTTTCGTCACCCCGGTATTAAATATGTCTACTAATTCGTACCCCGGAAATTCATCACAGCGACTGACACATTTGAAAGGCTTCGAAATACCGCTTGTGCCAACGCAATAGGATATATCAACTAGGCGGGCGAATTCCTCTAGAGAATGGAAGAGGGACAGGGAAATGATAGACTGGTCTTGCGTCGATAAGTATTGCGGAAGGGTGGATGCTGGATGTGCAAAGGCAGAGGATGCCAACTGCAGGAAGGTAATTGTTATTATGGTACTGATGCTAGCAAAGCGCATCTTGTGTTGCAGTATATTACATGTTCGGGTTCGATAGGTTTTGTGAAGGAAAGACAATAAATATTAGGTGAGAGAAACAGGCCGTGTTGTTGTAGAGAGTTGGTCTCGTGGTGATTTTTGATGATTATACCATAGCGTCATTGGTCCAAGCTAGTGCACTTTCTAGCGAATTTTGGATTTTCCCCAGATTTCAATTAAAATGGTCATGAGCTAGCATTTATTATACCCCTTATTGGTTAATTCAATAGGTTCGTTCTCACACTATGGGTATCGCGTTATCTACGAAGTAGACATTCTTCTTTACTAATAACGAACGTATTCATTTTCATTCAATAGTATATTAAATAGATAATGAAATAACTAATAATATATTTGATATATGAGGAGCGAATACTCACCCAGGAGTAGCTCTATTTCGATAAATTCTTGCCAATTAATAACACTATTGTTATGGCCTTATTCTCCCAGAAATTTTCCCGTCCATTAATTCATACATAAATCTCGCATGTACCTGTTCCCTAATCTTGTAACAGATGACCTGATCTCATACCCAATCTGAACTCCTATCCTGATCATAATAATAAGTCCTCCAAGGTCCATAGGACATCTGAAAACGCCCCAATGCCCCGTTGTATGCTCCTAAGCCCAGCCAAATGTTGACCCAATAACCGTAATATTTTGTCACCTACTCAACGCCATAAAACGGTAGCCCGCCAGGCGTCCAAATCCTAAAACCGAATGCGAAATACAGAAAAAGAAGTAAAAAAATAAACGCTCATGATTCCGAACAACAGAACAACCCTTGCTGAAAATTGCCGATGATAAGTTTCTCCATATCAATAACTCTATACGGCTTCGCTAAGAAACTTTGCATACCCGCTTCCTTTGCCCTCATTGAACAGTCGTCTGTGATATCAGCTGTAACCGCGACAATAGTCGCAGTCTCTCCATGAGCTTCCGCTAGCTTCATAATCTCTCTTGTAGCTTGGTAACCATCCATATTCGGCATCCATATATCCATTAATATGATATCAAATCGGCCAGATGGCTTTGATAACGAGGCTTGGTAGGAACGAACGGCATCTGCTCCATCAAATGCAAGTGTAATATTATCTTCGCTATAGCCGAGTCTGCTGAGAGCAGTGAAAGCAAATTTTCGATTAATTACGTTGTCTTCCGCAACGAGAAAGTTGAGAGGATAGTCTTTGGCAAGATTGGCGTTTGGAACAGCTCGTCGGCGTGAAGCCTTTGCTGGAGCTGTTGCATAAGGAGATATAACGGCATCCCGAGTAATACGAGGGTGACTGGGCGATGAGCCCACGAGTGGAGTTACGGCCCTTTTCATATCCAATGCTGAGATTGGGAGGCGTATCAGGAATTCAGATCCTTTAAACGGACCTTCTGTTGCAGATCTCTCTAGAGTTACATCGCCACCAAGGTTCTTCCTCACATGAGCCTTCGCATTGAACAGGCTAAGCCCTAAACCATCTTTCGCACGACTAATTGATGCATTTTCTTGGAAATGAGGTTGAAATAGACGAGATCTGGATTCCTCGGTAATACCACATCCTGTATCAGCCACCCATATCTCAAGCATATGCCCAGTGTTGTTAAGTTTGACCGTTATTGTGATACTGCCCCCATCAGTAAACTTGATTGCATTATCGACGATTTTTGAGATTGAGAATTGCAAATGCTGCTCTTCAGTAAGAATTGCCTCGGGAACATCAGGCTGGATCACCAGTTCGATCAAGCATTCTTGCATTTCGCCCCTTGACCCTTGTGTTTTTAGTTCAATTATCTCGCCAAATTCCGTCGTGGTATGGTGCTCGCTAGTTGGATAATCGCTTTTGAGGGAATCACTAATCAGGTTTCGCATGAACTCGCGCGTGATAATGCGTCGATGACCTTGAGTCATGGAAGCTGGAGATATAAGTGGGCTGGGATCTGAATCGAAAAGAAATTCGTTTGATTTCATCTCTATCTCGGGAGCCATGGTGGTAGTGGATCGAATGGGCATCTCAGGACTGGAGCATGCTGTAGAAACTATGGCGGAATCGAAATCGAGTAAATTCTGTGATACTTCTTCATCCGGTAACATGAATGCACGCTTCGGGGGAGATCCTAAATGGAGCTCGAGGTCTTCAGATCGGTTTCTTTTCTTTAGATTTGGAGATGAAAATGCCTCTCGTAGTTGTCCATCGGTGGGCGGGAAATAATATGGCATTCGTGCAAAAGATTTTGTTCCATCATCTTCAGGTGTCAAGGGAACATCGGGCATTTGCATATTGAGATCGTATGCGTGGACAACATTATCGGCTGCTTCTATCGCCCTTCTAGAACTTTCTGTTTAAAATGAGTATCAGATAATTAACCATAAAGATGGGGGTACACTTACCTTGCACAATCTCAATATTAGCCTTGAGATCAGCAAAAACAGATCGAGCCCGCTCATTCTGTTGGTTTGCGATAGCATCAATTACGGTTGAGTACATGATATCAAGCATCCCAACCACTCCTTGCATAGGCGTCCTTAACTCGTGCGACAGGCTTCGGGCATATGGTTTCAGTGACTGCGAAGCGGTGATAGCAGACAGAGGTATGATCTTTTCTGACATGCACTCCGGAAGGTCACCATCTTTAGCAAAGCCTCGTCCCTCTACAATACGTTGGAGGATTAAGTCTTCAAGAGAGTGCATGAACATTTCTATGAAACTCCAACTGAGCTTCCTTCTTTTTGCACCTTCCTCGGACCATATCAATGCAAAGTGTGCAAAAGATTTGTCTTCCAAAGATAATGGCACTCCAATAAAGGCCTCCGATTGGCCCCACGGCATGACGTTTGGATTGTTGGGTGTTACCTCCTTCATTCTCTCGGGTACAATGACCACTTTATCGTATTTCATATAAGCGCAAGGTGTACCAAAGGCCGTATACTTATAATCTCTTGCAAGATTAGGTTCCTCATTCCCATTCTTGGTGTAGAAAGCGACCCCCATTAAACATGAGCCTTCTTCCCCAAGTTCCGGAAGTTCGACAGCGGTATCCTGATCATCCACCAACATTCGTTTAGCAACCAATCCGCATTGAGCTCCTGTTATATCGCACATTTCCTGCATCAGTAATCTCCAGAAGTCGTAGGTGTCGGCCTTACGAAGCTGAGACTTCAATTTTACCAGGCGTTCCGAAGCATTACTTTCTGCAGCGGGGAAGTATCGACCTAACATATCTGTGAAGCCTTCATCCCCACTATGCAGTATGGAATCCTCGGAGAAGTTTGGCAAGCATAGTGTTTGTCTGTCAATAAGATCGTGTGGTGGTTGTGTCCTCGATTCCATTACACACGTCATTTCCTCCCCCGTCCTCTTGAAAATTTGATCTTCTACCGCGGGCCTGGTAAGAAATCGTCTGATTCTTTGACGTTGGGGTCTGTATATCCTCGAAGCGTGTGGCTTTTTCTCAAAACTCTGACAATGAAATCGTGGCTCTTGCATTCCACTTTGTTGTTCAGATGTGGGTATGAGTGTATCAAGCATTTAGTCAGGACTTCGCAAGCTGCTTGCCTTAGCCAAATGGTCGAACCGAAAGGTCGTTATCGACAATGCACAATGGACTTGGTAAGAGATATGTTTTCGAAAGAGCACAAAGTTGCCAAAGTACTCGTATGAGATTGGTACCTCATCCAACAGTGGGGCTTTCTCTATTGATCGGAGAGAAAATAATGGATGAGCAAGTGACAAGTTAATTGACGGTATGGAACCCCCGGTAAATAGAAGTATGGAATTATGCGTGAACTGATTCTAGACTCCTGCTCGATGACAGAATGTTAGAAAATATTCTAACTTGGATTCTGATGGAGGAGGGGGAGAGCTTGTAATGGGGACGAGCGAGCGAATAGAGGGTCTCAAGGGCTGGAAAGTCTAGATGCAAAAGTTTAGACAAACATTGAAACTTGTAAATGGATTGGATGAGTCTAGGTCGGGTTACTGGCAGTTGCCGCACTGGGGCCTATAGTAGTGGACACTGTTGATCAAAAAACATTGAATTGATTTTCGGAGCATAGAACCTCGACATCAGAATAACCTTTCGGCAGGAAATTTGAGTTAGGTTGAGGGCAGATATACGATACTCTTGCCGTAATATGTAAGCCGAACACTGTATAAATCTAAATGATATACTCTGTAAATCAACGATCACTAGGATTGAAAAGAATACAGAAATTAATTCATAAGGCTCGGACTTCAAAGTAGTAAAATCTAGAGTGGAAGCAGTAAGAGCAGTGAATGAGCCGAGAAACAGTATGAATAGTGTAAATAGTAACTATTGGGTTGTGAGGATAGTGAAAACTCAGGGTGGTGCGGGTAGCAAGTGGATGGAGAATCGAGATATTATGCTTCTTAGTCTAAAGATTCTTTGGGAAAGATCTAGCCAGGTCTAATTCGAAATTTTGTGGAGCGGCGTGGAGCGGATAGTCACTGGATAAGCAAGCCTGGCGAAGATCTTTCCTTACTCCTTGCGTAAGGATTGTGATGACTAATTAATGCTCATAATCAAAATGTTCTCCATAGTGTTTTGATTCTTGAGTGTTTGATATTCCAAAAATACTAACGGTGCCGATATCCGTTCGCTGTAGAGAAAGTAGTAAGTGGCATGCAAGTGTCAGTGAGAACTCATATCGAAAGAAGTAGTTCCAATGTCAACGGCGGTAGTTCAGGTACATTTAACAGTAACTAGATTATCTGGATCGGTTGTATCGAGATCAACTTTCGTTTCCGCAATTAGCTTTTTAAGATATACATAGATACAAAGCTTCTATTTCCTTAATAGGCTTCCCTTTACGACATCTATGGAGTAGAAATATCCGATATCCGAAAGCTTCTCAGTTTGATCAACTCACTGAGTCTCATACTTTTCAAGAAATGTCATTGATACCTACTCATGCATGAATATATGTATACTGGTTCGTCGCTTTACCTCCCATTGTTCAATGCCCATTCACATGATCCTCTCTTCAGTACGAAGCATACGATATCGGATTCAGTGTGAAACGAAAGATTCTGCAATTTTTTCCGCGCATTATTTATTATAAGATCAACAATGGTCCATCCCAATTAGTGACTTTCAGCTCCAAAGAAGAATTTGAGGATTTGATATTCGATTATGTTGTTATTGGCCAATCATTTTACCAAAGTGCCGCAAGTAGTTTGTTTGCATCATGTTAATCCTTTACCCAGTGCATTATGGCAAGACATCTGGAACGATCTTTTTTGGAATTAGCCCTTGACTCATAGAGTTACGAGCTTTGTCTTTGGCCCCTCGGTGCCGGAAAAACAATTTCGTATTACTACAGCTCCTTTTATTATTTTCCAAGGCACTTTAGAATCTATATTGTAACTTATTCTATTAGAGATTTAAAATAATAAAAACTATATTATTAATTATATCAAATAGCAAAATTCAATATTCTATTTTAATATTTCATTTTAAATATTCTGAAATATAGTATACTAAGATTAAATTAAAATTGAAGATTTTTATATGATTTTTCAGAATAGTATTCTTAAGGGTGCTATAATTATGTGCACTATAAGGACTCTTTATTATATGAAATGTTAGATGATTTGCTAGGTCATACCATCGGTGCACCCCAGCAAATAAATTCTCCACCATCTTTTGATGCTTTCCTTATTCTAGATTTAAGGCTTCACGTACTGAATTCTCCGAAACAAGAATATACTGATTGCTCAAAGAGATCAAATGGATTCGTATAAAAATTCTGTATGGACTCGTCTTTCGTAATTTTCTTAAAAAAAAAACACAAGATCGTTACTTAAGGAATAGAGTACTCCAAATTGTTAACCATTGGCTTTCAAAAGCAAAATACGAGAGCATCAAATGAAGGGGTACAACCGAACGGAGTGAGCTCCTAAAGAAACTCGCAATCTCCTTGCCACTTTTACGAATCTTCAAGATGTTGACTATTGAATCACGACGACTTCATGATGTCCACTATACTCCTAAATTTATCTAAGTAGATATCTTTATATTTATGATGTATTACGTCAATAATGGTATCATTCATATATTTTCACAACTCCGCGTCAGTATTCTTGGCATATTTAGGTTCTCCATTTTAGATATTTTTCATTCCTTCCCGTTAGACAGATATGCAGAAAATGCCGAGTACTATTAAAGGTAATATTGCATCAAGCTTCACAGGCAACATTCCTACGTAGTGTCAGCATTGTAGCGGTAACAGCAGCCGTCAAAACGCCTCTTCCATCTGTTTCTTACGAGTAAGGATCAAGAATTCGATTTTCATACCGGTAGTAATGCACACATCTGAAAATTCAGACCCCTTCTAGTATAGTATTAGAACATTGGTTTGTCAATTCAGCATTATTTAAACCCCCAATAAACAGCTCGGAATAAGGGATTCCGAAGAAGTCGTGGCTGGGACTGGTCAATAGCTTACAGATATCAAGCTCAAATCAAATCTCTAACTTACGACGAGGATACCAACGACGTTGTACTATCTGTTACAATACATGAAGTTTCTCCTTTTCCATCTCAACATACTCGTGTTGTGGAATCAATGTTGCTTTCTTTCCGAACCTCGATACCACTAACATGGAGAGTTAGATCCTTGTTTGTACATGTTTGTCTTCAGCCACTGTTTGGATTGGGCAAGCAGGGACGTTTATTTCATTTCCCCCAATATGCACCCCCCACGAACTGTTTCAAAGCACAAGCCCACAACGATCTCCGAAGGAAATTGACGATCTTGCAGCTCCGTTTAAGAGCATGGGCGACGGCATTACAGCAGGGCTCATTTATCGGCCTGAGGAAAACTTTGTTTTGTATAAAAGTGAAAGAGGAGAAGTAGGACATGGAGGGCGCGGTACAGAAAGGGTAGCATAGCTATTGGCAATACAAAAGGTTTAACTCGCTTGGCTCACCAGGTGGCTTGAAGAGCTTACTGCTAATGGATCAGTATTAACCTCAGCCCAAACACAAGACTCGGTGAATTCCAAACTCTCGGGCACCACAGCTCGTACAAATTGCCAAAAAATCTCCAGCTCTGAGTACTACACTCATGCACGTGGATACAAATTCTATAAAATGTCCGTGAGCCATGTAACTCAACTTACCAATTATTCAGGTGATGTAGGTAAGTGGTAGCGAACGGAAATTTTAGGTCTTGAGACACAGTACTACTGATACCACAGCTTCAAGCCTGACTTTATTTCCAAAAGAAAGCAGTTCAACCCTCTCAAAAGTTACCATTTCCTAAATCGTTCATGAAAAAGGTCTTGGACCAACAGCCCTGGCAAGGAGGGACTTACAAAAAGTCTCGAGGTCTCAAAGTCTCAAAACATCAAAATCTCAAAAAGAACTGCTCAGGTTGAATTTCTAAACTCCATCTCACGTGATAGTGATAGTGATGTCAATTGATTACATAAGCACATCACCTCCTGGAAGCAACCTTGGAAAAATCAATGGCAGTTGCTGATGAGCACAAGCCAAAAGCTTCATTAGGATCTGCGAGCGAGTCGTTCTTGGTGTATCATACTACATCCCATCCCACAATGATTTCATGATATCGCCAGATATCAAAATGCTACTCAGCATTAGTACTTGAACCAATTTCATTATCAGTTTTCAATTATGTCTATTCGCGTTCTTCTCCGCGAATATCCCCACCGCTCAATTGCCCTTGTGACGCCGACCCATACTCTTATCTTCCGCCATAGTCCTTCCACAAACGAATCTTTAAGCAATGGATTGCTCAATCCCATCTATCCAGTACATCCGCGTGCATCTGCCGATGGAGTTACAGCCCCCAGGTGCATGGTAGAGTTCGCAGATGTCTCTTCGGTTGATCTCAGCGATTACCGGACTTTAAGTCTCATGCCAGTCCATGGTACACTTGGGTTGATCACTGTCAGCAATGATATATTCCTTTGCGTCATAACAGCCAGGACTATAGTGGCACAGGTGAGGCCTAAAGAGACGGTCGAAAAGATAGTAGGGGTAGAATTCCATTGCTTGAACAATGCGGAGTACGATAACACTTTTATGGACGATTTGGATCCCTACATCTACAACGCTGAAAACACATATGGCCAGAATTTAAGTCGACGGGATCCAATAGTGGAGCACCCTTGTGCTGAGCTGCAGAGGTTATTGGGAGATGGAACCTTCTACTATAGCACAAATTTTGACCTTACGAATCGATTGCAAGACCGGTAAGCAAAGTTAAAATATGCCCACGATGCCAAACTCTTATACATTGCAGATCTACAGATGCAACGGCAAACGATGTTGAGAGTTTCGACGACTCTTTCCTATGGAATTCATATATGATTGGTTCCTTGGCAAAATTCCGATCTCGTCTTGTGGTACATGAAAGAGATGCCTTGGACAAGTCTGGTATTCTTACATCCGCAATTCGCGGTCATGTTCAAACGAATACTATACCTCCTGCTTCTGATCCTTTACGGACTTCAAGATCAGGCCTCCCATCGTCTCTTACATTAATATCTCGATTGTCTTGTAAACGAGCTGGCACGAGGTTTAATGCTCGAGGAATCGATGATGATGGAAATGTGGCAAACTTCGTCGAATCAGAAACAGTATACTGGAGCCCCTCTGCCAATGTACAATATTCTTCGGAGCAAGCAGACGAGAAACCAGCTGGCATATGCTTTTCATACGCCCAAATAAGAGGAAGTGCCCCAATATTTTTTGAGCAGGCACCTGGTTTACTTCCAGGCCAACAAAAAGTTACTGTAACTAGATCTCCTCAGGGTACTCAACCAGCTTTTGACAAACATTTTGAGGAATTGGAGCGCAACTACGGCGCAGTACATGTGGTCAATTTGCTCAGTGAAACCAAACCAGCTGAAGCTGAAATTACTGCGTGTTATCAATATGGAATTAATCATTCGTCATTGAATAAAACGGAGGAGAAAAATGCTAAAGATCATCAGCTGTTGAGGGTTACAGAATATGATTTTCACGCCGAGACAAAGGGGCCTCAAGGTTACCAAGCAGCTAGCATGATTCGAAGCATAATTGAAAATTCAGCAGATGGCTTTGCATATTATCTGTCTGAAGAAGTTGAAGACAGTGAAGAAATTCCTGACAAACAAGCCCGAAGAACAGTTGTCGTATTACAACAAGAAGGCGTGTTTAGAACCAATTGCCTCGATTGCTTGGACAGGACAAATCTTATTCAAACTATCATATCTCAAATGGCAGTAGAGTCGTTTCTCTTACATAGAGGGGCCAGAGGTACTTCGGAATTTTGGATGCGTCACTCAACAATGTGGGCTGATAATGGCGATGCTCTTTCACGAATATATGCAGGTACAGGAGCTCTTAAATCTTCGTACACAAGATTTAATAAGCAGACTCTCTCTGGCGTATTTGCCGATGCACGGAAGAGTGCTACCCGATTATATATGAACAATTTTGTGGATAAGGGGCGGCAAAATACCATTGATGTGCTCTTGGGGAGGCTTGTAGGACAAGTACCTGTGCATTTGTTCGATCCTATTAATGACCACGTGACGGCCGAACTCAACAAACGTAGCTCGGAATTTCAATCTTCTGAGGTGATAAATATGTAAGCCGATTGTCCTCTTTGTCGTCATCCAATATGCTGACTTGATGCTTAGATGGGCTGGAAGCTTCAATCTCAACGGACGTACATCTGGTATAGAAGAAGATTTGGCTTTATGGTTATGTCCTGAGCTTGAAAAATCACAACAACACCCTGAAATAGTGGTGGTCGGTTTCCAAGAAATAGTGGAATTGAGCCCTCAGCAAATTATGAACAGCGACCCAACAATAAAACAAGCATGGGAAAAGGCCGTGAGAAAAACTCTAAACAAGCATGCTCGTGCAGCTGGTCAAGATCACTACGTGCTGCTACGGAGTGGCCAGCTTGTAGGAGCCGCCCTATGTGTATTCGTTAAAGCTTCAGTCTTACCAAACATTAAGAATGTTGAAGGTAGCGTTAAAAAGACCGGGATGTCTGGGATGGCTGGCAATAAAGGTGCTGTTTCGATCCGCCTGGATTATGCAAATACTCAGATTTGCTTTGTAACGGCCCATCTAGCTGCGGGATTTAGTAATTATGCCGATCGTAATAAGGATTATCATACCATCCACAAAGGATTGAGATTCCAGAGAAACCGGGGCATAGATGATCATGGAAAGTTGATCTGAATGGTATAAGAATTTTCCACTAACGGTATTACAGATACGGTTATTTGGATGGGTGACTTCAATTATCGTATAGGACTTGGGCCTGAGCGGGTAAGTAAATTCTACACAAGCTTGATATTGATTTTGACACACTTCTAGGTCAAGCAACTCATAAAAATGGGCGACTTGGAGACTTTATACGAGAACGACCAGGTAAGTTTCGGAACCCAGTACAACTCAGGAAGCCCGCTAATAATGGCATAGTTAAACCTACAAATGGTAGCTGGTCTAACATTTCAATATTATTCTGAGTCAAGGATCACTTTCATGCCAACCTATAAATTTGACATCGGTACCGATACATACGATACTAGTGAAAAGGCCAGAATTCCGGCATGGACCGATCGAATCCTCCGCAAAGGTAGCAATTTACGTCAAATCAATTATAATACCGCGCCGTTACGTTTCTCTGACCACAGACCTGTATATGCAACGTTCCAATGCACTGTGAGTGTCATCGACGACGCTATCCGTGACTCTCTCAGTAGAAGCATCTACGATAGAAGGAGAGAGGAGATTGGCGGCGCAACAGCTAGCTCAAAAATAGATGGAACTGATGATGAGGACTTGATTGGATTCGAGAGCCTGGAGTCTGGTTTACCACCTGCAAGCTCGAGTGAGAGGAAATGGTGGCTTGACGGGGGAAAACTTGCGAAGAGTCAAGTTCAACCACCGAGCAATTTAAAGGACGCGGTACCAAATCCAAGGAGACCGAGCAACCCGTGGAGTTTGAGTGACGAACCTGATTGGGTCAAGGTTTCAAGACCTGGCATGTCTTCACGGAATAATTCACAGAGAATGTCTCTTCCGCCGCCACCGCTGGGAAGAAATGGCACTGTAACACGAAAGCTTCCACCTCCTTTTGATTATTCTTCTCTCCCTAGTTCTCAAAACAGGCTTGGTAATCCAATATCAAGTAATTCCTCAACTCCAGCCCTGTCTGCAAAGGCAGTACTTCCTCCACCACAATTAGTAACGAGCAACTTCTCGACTCCGACCCCAACCGCAACAACGAAACCAGTCCTTCCTCCCCCACAACTTACACGCCGTGCATCGACCGAAACAACACGTTCCTCATACAAGAAAGCTCCACCTCCTCCAAGAAAACCTGTACATTTAGCATCTACTGCTGTTTCACCTACCCTATCGACTTCTTCGTTGGCTTCAAAATCGAAAGATCCGCCACCTATGCCCGGTACATATAGAGATTTCTCACCGCCTACTAGGAGAGCTACTTCTGGTATAGAAAAAAGTAATTTGGAACCGCCCCCGCCGCCACAACCTCGAAGACCTGGAAGAAAGGCGGACGATAAGGGAGCAAAGCCAGAGTTGCCGAAAAGGCCGGTCGACTTGTTAGGCGATAACGATGATATTGGTGGATGGCAGGCCTTGGAACCTACTAAATGATTGATGCGTACTGCAATTGAACTGAGAGTTGTTAGAAAATCAATGGAAAGCATGGTAGATAAAAATGGGCTATGGTTAATGCACTCGATGGGCTGAGAGCAATCAGCGATATCCTTGTTAGATTTAGCGAGAATACATTACTTTTCGACGCTATTGACGTGGAGCTAATAAATGTCTCTGAAGTTGATTCCGACTTGTTTCGCCGAAAATGTTATCCACTCCCAAAGTTGGGACTTTGGAAGTCGCCCACTTGTAGTCGTCAATTTTCAAGTATCATATAAATGCCAGTCAGTTCCCTTGTTTGATGAATTTTGTTAGCATTGGCAATCAATGATCCAGACATATCTTGACCCCATCTCTAATGCGGTTTAAAAGGATAAAGAATAAGTAGACGAAGAAATGTAATTACACTGTTACCATTCCAAATTCCAACTACTATTCAAATCCTTCGGATGTGGCCGTGTTATGAGGATCGTATGCGGCGCAATGGTTGAGATGGGTCGGTCTTGGTCAGCCTTATAATCGTATGTTGGTGCCCAGGTAGGTCTTGTTAGCACAGATAATCTGCTGATGCTTTTTCTTGTGTGTATTCACTGTCTTTTTGTTGCATGGTTTCTGGGTTCTGGCTTTTATGGTGGCATGATCTTTTTAGCGTGCTTTCTTGGCTAGTGTGTATGGAAGGGAGGGTTAAGAGTGTCTGGATTTGATCTTCTGGGGCTTGTCTTGTTCTTTAACATCGGAGCATCGCATTAATAGAACAATACGACAATACTGGACTTGATAGTAAGACGAAGTATCTGGAATCAATAGTTCATAGGAATGGCTTCTTCTTTCGATCAACAGGTTATATCAGATATTGGTCATTTGCCTTCTTCTCCAGAAATGGCAGATAATGGTGATTTATCGCCTTTTCTAACAAATCCTTTGCAAACCTCTCCCTTCACTTCCACTTCTATCATTACAGTCCTTCATGATTTGGTGAAAGATATCGCATTTTGTTGATGAGGTTTCTTTGGATCGAAATGCCAAATGATTTGGAAGACCAAGTCACTAATCTGTTCTCTGGGTTGGGTACGATGAATCTAACCATATATCTTATGGAGTCAGAAGACATGATATTGAACAAGAAATTCTGGGTGCTATTAGTCGAAGAACTCAAAGCTTTGCTAATTGGTAGTAAGAATGTAATGGTCCAGATTAAAGCCATGCAAGAAGATCAGGCTCCTATCTCTTTCGGGAATGAGGTGATGATGGGATTTCTTGAGAAACTGGGAGACATGTGCGAGCCATGCTTAAGTTTTGCTTTTGGGGCACTGTGGCTGGAGACCTTTGAGTGTGTTCATTTCCATCCTCAAACTTGACAGTAATGGAACTAATATCTTGTAGGCCTGGAATTAAGATAAGTAGGGAAACTCATCCATTTGACTTGAAAGTGTTCGATTTAATAAGTCCTCCACCAGAGCTAGTCAGTGATTTGGAAAAGATCTACAAACGTTTCGATCCGATTGGCTACCAAGAATATCTTGTCTTGATTGAGGGCCAAGAAAAAGAGCGTAAAATATCAGCGAGGGAATGCGATAAGCAATGCACCGATGGGGTTGGAGAGTTGGTCGATGAATCTGTTGCTCTACCGTCGTCTGACGACCATATCAAATTTCAAAGAACAACTTCTTTTGCCTCCGCAAAAACTGCAGTCGACAAAACAAGCTCCGGCAACTCAGAGAAGCATCCAGAAAAGCAAACATATTATGAGACATGGATTCTTAGCTATACACCTTCTCACACAGAAATAGACTGGTGGTGGTTGAATCCAGTCGGTATTAAGATATGGCCTAAATCGATCAATCGCATTTATGAAGGGTGGTCCTTCGAACCTTTAGCATCGCATCCGAGCGAGATCTCAGGACTGAGCCAAAGATTTCAGGATGCGGCGAGGGGGAAATGGTATGAGAGTGGCGCGCGCATGGAGATTACACAGGAAGGGGATGGAGAGAGCGAAATGCAGGAGCATTATTTGAGGGATATTGTAAAGGGGTTGGGGACGGGCGCTGAGGAATTCCTGTTCTCGCGTTGTGCGGATAGAGAGTCCTGTGCGCGGAGTTTGGATGCGGAATGGAGGTGGAGGGTTGAGGCTATTGAGGCGAGAGAGGCGAGGGGATTGTTTGATGAGGAGAGGGTTTTGGGGATGGAGATGAGCTTGGAGATGAAGAGGGCGGTGGAAGGGAAGAGGAGGAAGTTGTGGGCCCGCGCGAGAGATTTGGGAGGGAGAAAGTGGTGGAAGGGGGCGGAGAAGGTTGCGTGGGTGGTGCTGCTTGGGGGGGAGCAAATTGTTGATTTGAAGAGGATTAAGCCTACTTTGTCGAGGAATCCGTGGAGAGAGGAGATGGAGATGGAGGAGGCTAGTAAACAGGTGCGAAATAATGTGAGGCAGGAAGATGACAGGAATAACGGTCAGGTAAAAAGGGGAGGGAATGCGGATAATGGAAATATAAAGAAAGATACGAAGGAAGAGAAGACGATGGGAACAGAGGAAGCAGAGACGAGAATGAGAGTTTTGGTGAAGAGAATGTATGTTGGGGAACATGGTGATGGGAAGAAAGAACTAGAGGTTTTAGGCGAGAAATCAGGGAGTAGCTGGACTACTTACTCTCCGTCTATTGGGCAATAGATCCTGGTGCATTGTACAAGGCTGGCCTTGGGGGATAATCATATTGGGAGGTAGGAGAGTTTTGATGAGGAAGGGGATTTTCTCTTTAGAATATAATAATAATAATAATATTGATAATAAGCGATGATTCTGAAAATATCTTTCATTGTAATAGTTTCCGCAATGTGTGTGCGATAGTGTAGACTGTGGCCCGTCTAATGATGAGAGAATTGTGAGTAGAGATGTTGGTTTATATGTAGGCTGGTTGGTATCTTATGTTATATTGTCAGCATAGTTATGCTGAATCTATCGGATGATAGATATATCAAGAATATGAGTTATTTTGCACGATTGCAAGTTTGATGAATGATAATGCGATGATAGGTGTAGGATTATTAGATAGATAGATAGATAGTTTGTACAACAAATATATACGATCTAATTCAAGAAAAAGAACAGAAACCACGCGCAGAAATTAAACTTCAATAGTCTACTAAAATGACGACTCAACTATACAGTACAGTACATTGCAGAAATATCCTCGCGTTAAAAGACTAAATATCATCCTCTTAATCGCAGCACGGATATCCCAGAGCCAAATTAAGATTTCCAGCACGAATGTCTCTCTTCAGTGAGAAACCAACCTCTAATGTCTTTTCATCTTCTGATATCCCATATCTGCACACATATGCATATGCATATAACCACCACTACGCCAACCCCTCCCTACTCTCAAAACTATTCGTCACCACAATCCCCCTCTTTCCCTTCCAGCCGCCCTCCCCCTCCCCCTCCTCCAACCCCCCCTCCCTCTCATACCTCGCCGGCCCCTCCGCCAGCGCCGTAATCTGCTGGCTCTCGCCCGCATGCGCCGAGGTCCAGGGTTCCATTTTCGTATCCGTGTGCAGCATGCCCCCGGCGTGCAAATTCCGCTGGGAATCCGCGTGCGGGTTTTCGTGGCTGGAGCGCAGGGAACGCAGCGAGATGGCGGATTGTACAGAGGCGACGAGGGATTGCACGCCGGCCGTGTTGAGGAGCCCGTATTGCGCGGGGAGACAGGCGGCGATGACGCCGAGGCTGGATTCGATGAGGGACCAGTAGAGGCCGGAGGTGCAGATGACTAGGGGGGGAGGGGGGTGTTAGTTTGAGGGTTTGCTTTGGGGGGGGGGGGGAAGGTTGGGAGGGGAGGGAGGGGAATGTACATTCAAAGTCGGCGTGGGGATCGTAGTTTACGGCGGTAGCTTGGATGAATACTATCATTCGCACGATGGAGGCCGCGATTGTGCTTGGGGTTTCGATGTCAGTTAATTTGTCTAAATAGGGATAGGGTGCTAATGCAGGTACGAGTTTGACTTACAGGGCTCCTAGGGAGAAGATGGCTAGTATACCTATTTTGCGAGCAACAGTGAGATGGAGACCAAAGATCTGTAGATATGGTTAGTGATTGAGGTTAGACGGGTATTGGGAGAAATTGAGAGGAGAGCCAAGTAGATTGGTTGGTTGGTTGCGACGAGAGTGCGAAAAACTTTGTCGCATTCAATTGAATTTTGTCAATTGAAACGATTCACGATAATTAATTATTCAGACGTGCAACAAGACTTCTTTCTGCCCGGAATAGTCGGCCGCTTTGAGGGTTCAGAGTAAATGTGATGGAATTCGTTTCAGGGAAAAGTGAAAGCAAATCCACGCTTCACTTCCCCCACACATCGCTTCACAATCAGGAGAGACAATCCCTCGACGCAAAGAATCAAAAAAAATCAAACACACATACCATAGGAACCGGCAAACTAATAATGACAAAATCCGTCACCACATCACTAATAGCAAACGCATTATGCAATTTATCCGTATCGACACAATGGGCCTTTTCCACAATGGTGCTTGTCCAGTATGCGGAAAAATCCGTGCCGCAGATAAAGAGGATGGAGAAGAAGAAAGAGAGGGTCCAGATGATGATGATGAGGATCATGAACCAGGTGACGACGTTGAAGCGGGGGGCGGCGTTGCGGGTGAAGACGCGGCGGTAGAAGAGGATCAGGGAGAGTTTGACGAAGCCGAGAGCGGGGATTTGGAGGAGCTCGCCGGGCCAGAAGGCCTATGGGGTGTGGGGGTGAGGATGTGGTTTTGGTGGATGAGAGGGAAGTGGAGGGAAAAGAGGGAGTTGGGTGGACGTACGACGTTTGAATTGGGTTTCCCAATTTGAGTGGATGGAGCGGGTGCGGGATACCCAAGTTGTTTGAGTCCGACCTCTTTCTCAATATCAGTTCCTATATTCGCACTCTCTCGCTCCAAAAAACAGTGCATTCTCACCAGCCATAATAGCAACACCCATCCCGATCACAAAGACCTTAACATCATGATCAGTCCCCAGCCATCCACGTCATCCAGACACCATTCCGAGTATTTACATACCAACGCCGCCATGATCAAATAATCATCGGCACCCAAGCCCACCTTTTTCAAATGTCGAGCATAGACTCGAAGGGCCACTGTGGCGGAACAAACGGGGATGAAAACGGCGGCTGCCGCTATTGCCAGGTTGGCATGGATTTGAAGATCTGCCATTTGGAGATGGATGGGGATATTCTATTTTATGAAATCAAGTGTATTGCTCTGCAAGCTGGTGAATTTCAGTCCCAGAAATAATTGAAGGAAAGTATAGAACGAGCAAAGAGAGAGAGAAAAATGCCAAAGACTTGCAGAGATACAAATCAATATGAACTAAATCCGCAACAAGAATCAAAAATGAAGAAAGAAACAACGGGACAAGATCTTCATATAAAGTCTCCAGTGACCGACCCCGTGGGGAAATTCCTCGGGGCATATTCCCAATGAGTGTGCACACCTAGTATCAATTTCCTGTAAGCGTCAAATTCCTTTCTCCCCTGATCCTTATGAGGCATAGGAATTCGAGGTAACGTGGAGAGTAATCTCGTGTGTATCCCAATTTCGGGGCGGCGAACGAGCCATTTTCTCGGTGCAAATGCGATGCCATGCTATGCTATGCTATGCATACCATACGTACTGCAGGATGGAGACATCCTTACAATAACGTTTTTGCAATGCAGTCGTGTTTAAGGTTAGTGGACTTGGATGATACGGAAAGGTACATTAGTTACTTTTCAGGTGCGTTACGCGTGGGTATCGCAGCGAATCAGCATTGGAGAGGAGGTGGGACGGGGAGGTACAGGAGGTATTGTTGTATTGAAGTATCCCCTCACGATAATCCTGCGTTTGTAGTTTGATGCTATTTCTTAGCGTTCTTGCAGATGAGATTGATACTAGATTTGCTACTACTAGCATAGATGGAATTGTGCATTGAGATTAAGAAATAATCAATATAATAAAGAAAGCTCTGGGAGTTTGAACTGTATTCTACCAACCATTCCAAAATAAACTTAAAGTGGAATATTGATATTGAGAGATGGGCCGCGCGCTGAAAGAAATGGATGGATGGATGTACATAGTGCAATCGGCCGTACTACTTGTAACACCGGAATCATCTCTTGTGACACGATGCCCACTTGATGATCTTGGGGTGGGCTGATTTCTATGACCATGAGTGGTAAGTAAAGTCGCACAGAAATATTATTTTCAGGCATGGAAAGGAATACATTCTTGTGATATCGATACTTTCCATGAAGGATGCGAAGGTTTCCTTCGATTTGCGATAGAGGAAGACTGTGAGTGTGGAAATGGCAAGCGCAGTGGGGAAAATTTATTCCTTCCGTCTTACAGTCTCATTAGTATTGTATCACAAAGGTTTCGGTGCTCAAGCTATCCCGTGATTGTATACCCGTTCACTGTTGAGAGCTATCGACTTTTGAGGACTCGGAATCCTTACCGGACACGCCGTACATATACTCTTAATCGCCCTGCTTACCATGCAATCTCCATGCAAGCGAGCTGCAGATAACGTTCTGCTGGCTAGAGCTGTGTACGCCTCGTTTATAATTTGAATTAGATCTCTACGTCGTACGAGTACGTACAGATGTATTTCAGGACTTCAAGTTTCCCCATAGCAAATATCAAATCCATGGATCTAAGGATCTGAAACGGTGAGTTGGCACACCAGGCAGTTTTGTGAAAGGCATGGCAAATAAGTCGGTATCCGAGAAGGCGTTGACAGCGGAGTGAGATATACATAGGTCTCCATCAAGGTCTCAAGAACACAGCTTTAGTTGTAAGGAGTGTGAGAATATAGCTTTGTGTTCTATTTTCTAGAGCCTAGCTCTATGGCTCCTTCCCTGATTAAGGTTGGTGGAAGGCTCAAATCCTGACCAAATGCAGGAGTAGAGTGTGAAGGGTTCGACACTAGACTTGTTCGTTCAAGCTGTTTGTTTACTCATCATTTGGTTACATTCGTGTATCGAAATACTTCGATCAGGAGTCAAGCCTCTTTCCATTCAATCCTCCTGGTCTTCTTATCAAACTCGAAAAGATGATCTGTACGCACCACTCCAATGGAATTTTCTCTTGCCACATTGCTCCACATTGTGATATGTGGTGGCCAAGTTAGATCAAATGCTTCCAGGAAAGCCACAAAGTATTTCAAAGACGAGTGTAAACCTGCTAGGGCAAAATCCCACGATCAAATGTACACTGGCAAGCTTGTGCCCAGTATCAAGCATGGTGACGTCAATTAGTATCATGCTTATTGTAGTAGCACCTCCAATTTATCCCCACGCAAGATCATTTCTGCACTAGCAGACTCCTCGAGATGATGGGTTTAGTATACAGGTATTGTATATACAGGTAGATGCGATGGCGATGGTTGTAGAGGATATGATGGTGTGCGCGGTATTGTATGTGCCTAGCACACGATTCATGCTGATATGCGAATGAATCCTCTTGCCGCCCATGGAAGAAAGAACAACAACACAAGAAGTTGAAGCTTGAGATATGCGACAAGCAACGAATCATCGAGTATATGTACGAGTAGTGGATAATTTGATAAAGGAGCGAGGGCTTCCATTGATATTATGTATTGATGTTTGTTGATATTATTATTAGTCATCAATCCAAATGATTTAATATATTCGCATGTCAATCCGATCGAATTTCTACAAAAATTGGTGGGAATTCGCAAGTCCTTTGTAATTTTAAGCCACCGACGCGGCGGAAATGTCTGTTACAATGATATTACCACGTGACCACAATATTGATGAAGAAAATCTCAATGCCAATCTTTGGATCCATAATAAAAAATGATTATGTCAACTTCTTTCTTATTTCTTTCTTTTTACTTGGTATATTACATCGATCGTACTTGTTGATCAAAAGTCTCAGAGATAGGAGTGATGAGAACCTGGGCCCTTGCAATGGTGTAGGATCCATGAGGCTCGAGTTGTCACATACGGTGTGAAGATAGATTGTGTTTGTTCTTTTGGTTTCTTCCTCTTCTTCCTCTTCTTCTTCTTCTTCTTTACTTTTGGAAGAATAGAAACTTGAAAGACATATAGTGGATACGAAACTTACCAGGGAAAAGCTCACCGTGAACCACGGGCAACGAAATCTCTTGGCAATGTGGACGAAAATCGACTTTCTCTTTCCGTTTCGAATGTGTGATATATTTTATATTCGGGACGGCTGGCTACTATATCCAATCTTCACTTGCTGTCAACAAGTAGTAGATAGTGTAATCGATTTGTGATTATTCATCATTCGGTGAAGCAAATGCCCTCGGACTACTCTGTACGGGTACATAGTTCAACGGGCAGAGGGCCAGAGGCGTACGTACTGTAGTTTCTTTATCATTGAGCCAGGTACGTACACGTGGGGTACAGTATAATATAATATGCAACTTCAAGAGTCGAAATCCCACTCCTTTAATTAACCGATATACAAAGTACATACTCCGTACAGTCAGAATATCTTTCCTTACCTGACACAGACAGATGCAAGGATTTTCGAAAGATTCTTCTTGTTAGTGATGGACGGTGGATATCATTGTGGACCTTCCAAATCTCCTATTTCCGAATGACAAGGGGCTCTTAAATCCGGTGTCGAGTCAATGATATCAACTGGGCGAGATATCTTGACTAATAATACAATAATAACCTAACCGTACTGTACTGTACAATAAACATAAATAGGCTAAAGCTAAAAGCTGGTGAAAAGTCAACGGTGGGTAATCATTGGTCCAATCATCCAATCATCCAAGGTAATGGCTAAATGTTAATTGGTTAAGGTTAAATCAATGCTCTCGCCGCTTTTATGAATGTCGGAGTTAAAGATCCAAGAGTATCCAGAGTATCCACCAAAAAAGCTTGGAATTCCATATTTTGGTTCTGGAACAAGAACAAAACAAACAAAACAATTCCCCATCTGGATAAAATAAAAGTGGCGCTTCTTATCTTCCTTTTGTGATTAGCCTCTCCACTTTTTAGCCTCATTACTCATAATTCCTCATATTTACTCACATCGATGCATACATACATACATACATACAAACAAACAAAGAGAGAAGAGAGAAAGAAGAAGATGAACATCTTTCGTGATTACCAATACACCAATGAGCCAATATGCAGCAGACCTAAAGCTTACATCAGTGGCTTGACAAGATGACAATACGACGACAATATAGCAATATGGGGTGCAGTAAGCAGGTGAGAGCAAAACTTATTACTCCTCCCCCGGGCCAATTTTATACTCCGTATGTATGTATAGTATGCACATCCATCTACGGTACCCCCTCTATCAGCTTATGTATCCATCAAGGGGGCAAGGCGAAGAATGAGATTGCAGAAGATCGACAAGGATTTCTTATACCTAGCCACGGCGGACGAACCCCCCCCCCCCAAAACCTTCCATGCAGAAAATGCTAACAGGTACTCGACTCCTCCCTGACAATCTGATAATTACATCCGAGTGGGACTCTACGAATTATTATTTTGCTATTAAAGTATAATATGAAGAAGGTCCCTGCGAGATTCCACGAAAGTCTTCAGAGTCTTCAAACTTTTGATTGTTTTTTATTTCTTCAACATTATTTATATCTATCTCTTAATATTGCTAATTGTTTCTCCTTCTTACATCTCGTCCATACGCGGACATTACATTCACTGTGTGGCTCAGTGATTACCGCCTTTAATATAAAGTTTATATACGTCATATATAATTAGCCAGCCTTATCATTGATATACACCACCATGGAGAAAGACAGGGAGGAAACGCCATCCTTAGGCGCAACCACCAATACTGCTCGCGCATCACTCGACTCGGAAACCCGACGCGAAAATGTACGGAACGCCAATCCCAATGGTTTCGTGAGTACCAACCAGGGCATCGATGTGAAAGCTGCAGAGTCCGAGTTCGCACAACTTCAGCGAGAGTTGTCAGGTATCAGTACCAAGAGCAAGGCACTATCCAGAACACGATCGAAGTCTAAAACCACCGACGAGAAGGATGTAGAGAAGTCAGGAGAATCGACTTCTGAAACCGAGGGGGATCAATTCGATCTAGAGAATACCCTCAGAGGGAACAGACAAGCGGAAGTAGAGTCTGGAATCCGTCCAAAGCATATTGGAGTGATATGGGATGGACTTACGGTTCGTGGAACAGGAGGTGTAACAAATTTTGTCAAGACATTCCCAGATGCATTTGTTAGTTTCTTCAATGTCGTTGAAACTGCAATGAACATTTTCGGTGTAGGCAAGAAAGGCAGAGAAGTAAAGATCTTGCAGGACTTCAGGGGTGTCATGAAACCTGGAGAGATGGTTCTTGTGCTTGGGAGACCTGGGTCGGGTTGCACAACTTTCTTGAAGGTCATCGCAAATCAAAGATTTGGGTACACTGGTGTTAATGGGTAAGATTACCCTTTCCTAATTTTGCAAACCTGTTCGCTTATTGCATGTCATTGCGACACTTGCATTTTGTTTCCCTTCGAAAAATTGTAGACACTTGCTCACAGTTTCATATAGTGAGGTACTTTACGGTCCTTTCAACGCTCAGGAATTTTCGAAGAAATATAGAGGAGAAGCTGTCTATAATCAAGAGGACGATGTTCATCACCCAACTCTTACTGTAGGTCAAACCTTAGGTTTCGCCCTTGACACCAAAACTCCAGGAAAGCGCCCACACGGAATGTCGAAGGCCGACTTCAAGGAGAAGGTAATCGATACACTTCTTCGAATGTTCAACATCAGTCACACCCGCAATACGATTGTAGGAAATGCCTTTGTTAGAGGTGTATCGGGAGGAGAGAGAAAGCGTGTATCCATTGCAGAAATGATGGTCACGAGTGGTACTGTATGCGCTTGGGATAACAGTACAAGAGGACTTGACGCCTCAACTGCCCTTGATTATGCGAAATCTCTTCGTGTTATGACCAACATCTATAAGACCACGACTTTTGTTTCACTGTACCAAGCAAGTGAGAATATCTACAAGCAGTTCGACAAAGTTTTGGTTATTGATGCCGGAAGAGAAGTTTACTTCGGACCGACATCCGAAGCTAGAGCCTATTTCGAAAGTCTCGGCTTCAAGGAGAAGCCCCGTCAAACTACACCTGATTTCTTGACAGGTTGTACAGATGAATTCGAGCGCGAGTATGCAACTGGCCGCTCTGCTGCAGACTCACCGCACAGTCCTGAGACATTGGCCCAAGCTTTCTTGAATTCCAAGTTCTCCACTCGCTTGAGCGAGGAAATGGACGCTTACAGACAACAAGTCACCACAGACAAGCAAATTCATGACGATTTTGAGGTTGCAATGCTCGACAGCAAACGCTCGGGAGCTTCGAAGTCTTCTGTATATGCTATTCCTTACTACCTGCAGATCTGGGCTTTGATGCAAAGACAATATCTGATCAAGTGGCAAGACAAATTCTCTCTCGTTGTTAGCTGGATTACAAGTATTACTATTGCTATCGTATTGGGTACCGTGTGGCTTAATTTGCCCAAGACTTCTGCTGGTGCATTTACCAGAGGTGGTTTACTCTTCATTTCGTTATTGTTCAATGCTTTTCAAGCATTTTCAGAATTGGCGTCTACTATGATGGGCAGACCTATTGTGAACAAGCACAGGTCATACACGTTTCATCGTCCATCGGCACTCTGGATTGCTCAGATCATCGTTGACACTGCGTTCGCTGCCGCTCAGATCTTGTTGTTCTCCATCATCGTGTACTTCATGTGCGGGCTGGTGAGAGACGCTGGTGCATTCTTCACATTCTATCTGATCATCCTCAGTGGTTATTTGGCCATGACACTTTTCTTTAGAACAGTTGGATGTCTCTGTCCTGATTTCGATTACGCGATTAAGTTTGCCGCCACCATCATTACATTTTTCGTCATCACATCCGGCTATCTCATCCAATATCAAAGTGAAAAGGTCTGGATCAGATGGATTTACTGGATTAATGCACTTGGTCTTGGATTTTCCGCTTTGATGGAGAATGAGTTTAGCCGTCTTGATTTGACCTGTACTGGAACCTATCTTGTGCCATTTGGTCCCGGTTACGATGACATCAATCACCAAGTTTGCACGCTTCCTGGCAGTGTCGCTGGATCAAATATTGTTTCTGGTCGCGACTACATCACTCAAGGATTTGACTACAAGCCTTCTGAACTCTGGAGAAACTTTGGTATCATCATGGCCTTGATCGCCGGTTTCCTGTTTACAAATGCAACCCTCGGAGAGTGGGTATCTTTTGGTGCCGGCGGCAACACTGCGAAGGTATACCAGAAGCCTAACAAGGAACGCGAGGAGCTCAACCAAGCATTGGCTGCCAAACGCGATCAACGTCGTGCCACAAAGAGCGACGAAGAAGGCTCGGAAATCAGCATTGACTCAAAGGCTATCTTGACTTGGGAAGGATTGAATTATGATGTCCCAACTCCAGCTGGAGAATTACGTCTGTTGAACAATATTTTTGGTTACGTTCGACCAGGCGAATTGACTGCGCTTATGGGAGCATCAGGTGCTGGAAAAACAACACTACTGGATGTTTTGGCTTCAAGAAAGAATATTGGTGTCATTTCTGGTGATGTCCTTGTCGATGGTATTAAGCCAGGTAACTCTTTCCAAAGAGGAACCTCATACGCCGAACAGCTTGACGTCCACGAGGGCGCTGCAACTGTCCGAGAAGCACTTCGATTTTCTGCTGATCTCCGTCAACCGTACCACGTTCCACAAGCCGAAAAATACGCCTATGTTGAGGAAATTCTCAGTCTCCTTGAGATGGAAGATATGGCCGATGCAATCATTGGAGACCCCGAAAATGGTCTCGCTGTCGAACAACGAAAACGTGTCACTATTGGAGTCGAATTGGCTGCTAAGCCTGAATTGTTACTTTTCTTGGATGAACCTACTTCCGGTCTTGACTCTCAAAGTGCTTTCAACATCGTGCGTTTCTTGAAGAAGTTGGCAAACGCCGGACAAGCTATTCTCTGTACTATTCATCAACCCAACGCAGCATTATTCGAGAACTTCGATCGATTGCTCCTTCTTCAACGTGGAGGAAGATGTGTCTATTTCGGTGACATTGGAAAAGACGCTCACGTACTCCTCGAATACTTCCACAAACATGGCGCTGACTGTCCTCCTGATGCTAACCCTGCCGAATGGATGCTTGATGCTATTGGTGCCGGTCAAGCCCCTAGAATTGGAGATCGCGACTGGGCTGACATCTTTGCTGACTCGCCTGAACTCGCCAACATCAAGGATCGCATTTCTCAAATGAAGACACAACGTCTCGCCGAGGTTGGCGAAACTACTCACGATGATGAGAGGGAATTTGCCACGCCATTAATGCATCAATTGAGAGTCGTTCAAGCACGTACCAACTTGGCTTTCTGGAGGTCCCCCAATTACGGTTTCACTCGCCTCTTCAATCACGTTATCATTGCTCTAATCACCGGTCTTGCATATTTGAATCTCGACGATTCAAAGTCGTCATTACAATATCGTGTATTCGTCATCTTCCAGGTCACCGTTCTTCCGGCACTCATTCTCGCTCAAGTCGAACCTAAATACGCTTTATCTCGTATGATCTACTACCGAGAAGCTTCTTCAAAGATGTACAGTCAATTCGCCTTCGCATCATCTTTGGTGGTAGCCGAGATGCCTTACTCCATCCTCTGCGCTGTTGGTTTCTTCCTCCCATTGTACTATATGCCTGGTTTCCAAACATCGTCTAATCGTGCCGGTTACCAATTCTTCATGATTCTCATCACAGAACTCTTTTCCGTAACTCTCGGTCAGATGGTTGCAGCTCTCACTCCATCCCCATTTATTTCCGCACTTGTCAACCCCTTCATTATTATCACATTTGCTCTCTTCTGTGGTGTCACAATCCCCAAGCCTCAAATCCCCAAATTCTGGCGCGCATGGCTTTACCAACTCGATCCTTTTACTCGTCTCATTGGCGGAATGGTCGTCACCGAACTCCAGGGTCGAGAAGTAAAATGTACTTCTTCAGAATTAAGTCGCTTCACCGCTCCTGCAGGTCAAACATGCGGGGAATACATGAAGAATTATTTCTCGGGTGGCGGTATCGGGTATCTTGTCAACAACGCGACAAGTGCTTGTGAATACTGCGCATATAAATACGGAGAACAGTTCTATGAACCACTTCAATTGGACTTTGGAAATAGATGGAGAGATTTAGGTATCTTTTTGGCGTTTATTGGAAGCAATTTGATTATTCTTTTCCTTGCTGTGAGTTACCCCCCTTTTATCCCACCCCCAACCTTTTCGGAGAACTCATTTACTGACAATACAAATAGTCGAGATACTTTAACTTCAACCGTCGTTAAATATTGCATTAATTTGCATCGCGTAGCATCTTTTTTCGATACCAAATATTCGCACATGATACATACATATAGTTTGTTGTTATTGATTGCTATTAGATACCAAAGCTCATTCGTTTCTTGCATAAAATTCGGGGTTATTATAGCGGCATATAGATTATAAGGAGGAATTTTTTTATTCGGAGGACGTATAACGGTATATGTAGACGAGATGAGAAGGAAGGGAGACAAAAGTATTTACGGTCATGCTGATGAGGGATTTATAATGTATGATTTTGAATGCGTGGATATATATGGATGGATATGAGGAAATCATTATGAGGAATTATTTGTACGTCTCTGAAGAGATGAGATGAGTATAGTACTGGGAGAGAGAGATTTGCAGATGTATGAATTCGAGTTCTGGATGGATGAGGACGGTTGATGTTAGCTAGATAACTTGGTAGCTTGTGGTTTATTAGAGTCTGATGAGATTGTGGATAATACTCGTAGGTTTATATTCTTAAATGAATTGTAACTTTCTGGTGAGATCTTTGAGTGGGTTGCATTGTTTTTATATGCTCATGTATTGGATGGAGGGCGTTTATTGTGCATTGACATTTGACATTTGAATTCGAAAGCAAAATATATGATATGATATAATAATACTCGCTGCAAGTGCGCGAGATGCTCTAGATCCATTGCTCGAGATGTGTTGGGAATATTGTATTCCAGGTCTGAAATAGGATGGGAGGAAGAGAATGATGGAGGAGAGTAGAGTAGAGTAGAGTAGATGGTTGGTATTAGGGTGGAAATCGATATGTAGGGCGGATTGTGTTCGTTGAGTTGAGGGGTATGGGTATGTGTATGTATTCTCAATTCGACTGATATATGTAGGCGCTGTTGTAGGTTCTGTTTGTGTACTCGACATCAGGGAGGGTTTTTGATTCGCATCTACCAGAGGATCACCAGTGGGTATGCAAACTAACGCGGCACTATGAAATTCAACTCCGCAATAACATTGAGAACCATAATCCGGATAACTTTCAATCCTATACAACAAATTTACCATGATTCAAATAATCGAAAAAATAGATTCTTATATATTACCATCGAAGATTAAATTTATGATAGATTTTGTAAGTCGAGAAGCGTCCTGTCGGTTCGTGCACACGCTGGTGGATGTTGAAATTTGATTTGCGTCCCGTGTTGCCAGAAGAAGCGTGATCGTGTTTATTGTTGAATGTTGATGCGGCATGATAGAATGCAGAGGTGTATAGTTATGGCTAGTTAGCGTGGCGTCGTTTTGGATCTCTGCAATGGGAAATGGTGAAGAGAGATGAGATGATTGTTGAGGTCGTGCGCTTTGCAAGTGTAGGAGCATAATATGTATTTTGAATCTCGGGCTGGATGTGATATTGTTCTTGGGGTACTCGCTAGATAGATACTTTGGATATCATGTACGCGATTAGATTATGAATACAATACCATACAATTCTTTTGGTCATGGGAGCCGCGCTCCACAGAATGGAGGATGGCATTGCGATGACTTGGATTCCTCAAACTGGTTCACGAGTATTATTAGATGCCGGATGTGAGGTGAGTCATGTTCCTTTGCAACTCGCGAAAGTTCACACGTTGGAGATACAGAAATCTAATCGATGGTAGAGACTATTATTACCTTTAGAAAACCAGCAAAAGATCTCGAAACACGGGATGAAAAAAAAAAAAACGAGTTTTGCCGGGAAAGGAAAAATGAACTATCATGATCCATCACTTTGGCGGAATTGTAATGAACAGCTCGTTCAAAGCTTAAGGTGTATGTATATACATACTAGAGAAAACACAAACTCATCCATACCCGCCAGCTCTCCAGAAATACAGCATAATCGTCGATGACAATTCTCCCCCGTGCTCGTATATATCGCGCTCTTCGGATGCGCGTATCTGGAGAGAGAATCATGAGATTAACACTAAAAATATGAGATAATTCATGAAGCAGAATTGACTAATCTTCTGCGATGTCTGTTGTGATGCTTTTGGGGAGTTTGTGTATAGGGTGATTAGATCTATTTTGTTCTATACCGATGCTGGAGTTATCACTTGCCACTGTTGTGAGGGGAGTTGTTATGATATTGTTGGATGTGTGGGATTAAAGCTATGGTTCGGTGCTTTCTTTTTATGGGTATATATATACTGTAGAGTTATTCAATAGCTATTAGTATCGGCTAGCTTTCGCCTTTCGCTTTATGGATATGATGACGGTGGGGAGGGATAGACATCATGAAATAGTGTTGAGGATGTGTATAATGGTAGTGGAATAAACCTGATAGAACTACTTCTGAATCACACAAGTGAGAGGGCAGGAAGGGGAAGGGGGAATAAGTATTCCCGTTAGTAAGAGACGAGTTTATGAGCTACTTTTTAAACTCAACAATTGAAATAAGTAGAATTCAAGATGAGGGCGATGATCAATATAGGTGATATATAAATATTATTATTGTTATTGATTTGAATGGGGTTTGAGAGTATCGTCGTTATTGTTATCAGTGTCACGATCACATACTAGAGCTTATCATAGAGGTCAAATAACTAGAATAAGAAAGCTAAAGAGGAAAGAGATCCTTAAGGGATCTCTTTATCTCTTATTGTGACACTTTGCCTTAGAAGAACTGTGATACAGGGTACAAGATGCCTTTAGAATCTACAACTACAGGAGCGGGAGCGAATCGCTCCTGTGAAGGCTATATAGACGAATTATGTACACGTGATCGTGCACGTGACCGATCGCATTGCGATCCTATCCGATTCGTGACAGAGGGGATATTAAAGTAGATACTAATTTATATATATAATATAAATCCTATATAAATGAATTATAAATACTAATATCGTAAATAACTCATTATCATCACTTTAGAAATATCTAATTTGTTATCTCTTATTATATTAAATAATTTATATAATATATAATCAAAGAAAGAGCTACGACTAAAAAGGATTAAAGTAAAGAGATAGAACTACTTTCTTATAAAATGATTAATGTGATTTTGATAGAATTCGGGTTTAGAATGAGAGAATAAAGAAGAATAAGGAGAAAGGAATACTTATATTATAGAGTTAAACTTAAATATAGATATAGATAGGATACTCTTAATCCTTGGTTTCTGCTTATATATATAAACTCTGTTAAAATCTAGTATAGTGAGTGATGAATTTAGGTGGTTTTGGGTATGATTCACTATTGTGTATTTTGACTAAAGATCTAGAATAAGGTTGTACGCGTTCGTAGAATATGAGGCTATTAGACGAATCAACGCTAGTCCCAATTGGGTCCCTAGCCCCAGGCTACGGATATTGACTACTTTCAACAGATTTGTCTAGCTAAGGCGACGGAGGATGCTCTTTGTTTCACTACCACCATCCCACAACATAACCACAACCTCCCCTTCTTGCTCTTGGAAACTCATCATCATTGCGAATCCCTCCAGTACCAAATTCAGTTCTATTTTTGGATGCTTCATTCTCGGCATCGCAGCAACTATGAGCTTGATAGCTGGCAAATTTCGAAACCTTGCCATAGCTTGGCCTCCTGCACCCTCCTCAACCGCCCAGCCATTAGACCATGTCCCTATCCATCTCACCCACCTGTCATCTATCTCGTGGCCTTTCATAGCAAACGGTATCGTGACCGCAGGACTCCCGTACCAGTATGGGATCGATCTCCATCCTTTGATGTATGCTATAGCATTCACTACCTTAAAACATATATCGGACCCAGCCGCGGAATTCGTCATAAGAGCAATACCGCAGCTCGCATCAAGAGTTGACACATCTGTATGGTGATCTTCTGCAGCACCAAAGTCAAGGTTTGCATAGCCAATAAGAAAGCACCGCCATCCTGGCTCGTTGGATCCTCCATGACCAAAAGAATTCCCAGGTTCCCGAGGAGCAAACCATCCCATTGCCATCGTCCCAGAGACCTCTGTCAGCAATTCTTGTGCAACTTCTTTATGAAGCAATCCAGTATGATCGTTGAGCTTCAATGATCTCTGCAAAGCACAGACGAGTTTCAAAAGGTCTGTAGGAGTAGTCCACAGTCCAGCCGCTGCTTGTTCTGGATTTTCTCGAAAAGGAACCTCGCATACCGTATAGCCTGTGTAATGCGCAATAGCATAATTCTCCTCCTGGGAGATAGCGTAAAATGATCTGCCCATGCCTAAAGGATCGAGAACCAGTTCCCTGATAAGATCTGGGAAAGCTTGATTTGTGATTTGCTCAAGGATCAGTTGCAGGACTGTCATACCACCGCCTGAGTACGAGAATCGATGTCCTGGCAAACCTTCTAGATGTACGTGCTTGGTGTTGATCCCACCTTCACCGGCGAGTACATCCAGAGCCGACGGTATATTGCTAGTGTAGCCCGGGAATGCATGCTGGGACAGTCCAGAGGTGTGGCTCATAAGCATTCTGATGGTAATATCTCCCAAAAAGTGCTTGTTTGATGGTGTTTCCAGTACTTCCATAACCGATCGAGGAAGCAGTGTGACGATTTTGTCATCGAAGCTGATTTTCCCCTGCTGGACTAGGATTGCGGCCGAGACACAAGCTACGGGTTTGGATATGCTGCAAGCCTGGAAAAGGGTGTCATGATTGTGGCCTTCAGTTGAAATACAGTGTGAAAATATCTCTCCATCGTCCATAATACCGATTGATATGGATGGGCTGCCTAAAGTTACAAGAGCGGCTTCCGATGAGGTACAATTGTCAAACTGTTGTCTGATGATTTCCGGAAGAAGTTCGAAAGCTTCCATTGTGGCCGTTCTCTTTGTTGGATAGATTGTTGTCTGTCGTATAAATTAATAATCAGCTCGTTGGGTTTGGTGCTACATACCATTCTGAACAATTTCAGTGATCATGAAAGAACATGATTTAAAACTCAATGTGGCTCTAGGTTGAACGGCACTCGCTTAATTGGTGCTAATCTACTTTTATCTTCAGATCCGCTTTGCATGACTTGCACATCCCGCTCTAGGGCGGTAGGTAAGTCACGTCTACTGAATTATGCGATGGATTCTAACATTTATATCTCAAATTTCACTACACGCGAAAGTGGAGGAAGGCAAACAGAAGATTGAGGTTTATTTTTCCCAACATGATAATAATATCTTGGCCAGTTTCCTTAATGAACGGCTGTACTACTTTTCCCCGACTTACTCTTTTCCTTAACGGATATCCATTCGATGCCCAAAGCGCCGATTATAGCTACTGCCGCCAGTGCCGCTCCCAATACGAAGACTCTTGTAATTGCAGCATTATAGACTTCAATCACAACGTCACAATATGCAGGGTTGAGTGGAGATCGCAGATCACTAGACTACTGGAAAGTGAGACATCGCTATCCTTTACCGCAGCACCTAAAGCAGTGAATGCCTGCTGAACGCCAATTCCACCTCCAGCTCCTACCAGGACGTGGTAGCCTAAGTATCTGGCGGTGGTACTGGATACTTGAAGTGTCGTAAGGAGACCTGCGCCAGTACCCATGAGGATTGATCCAAGAATAATGAATGGGGTGCAGTATCCAAGCCAGGATGTCCCAAGACGTGCAGCGACCCCAAATATTACGAAGCCCAGAATCATGGGTAGCGTCCTCATTCCACCATCGAGAGCAGAAAGACCACGGACACCCTGGAAGTAGATCGGCAGCTGCAAGATAATTAGCCCGAAGAACGAAGACTTCTGTCAAGATGAAAACTAACGTAATATTCGAGTACGCTTGCCGCAGCACCAAGACATAGATTATACACAGCTGAGAAGGCTACTGTTCGCTGCGTCATTATTCGTGGCGGCAGTGTAGCTTCTTTGTTGGTATCATTTCGGTGGTGATTATGACGTCTTCATAATGGGTATATCTGATTGTATTGTATTGTGTCTATCTCTTCTAGGTTCAGAGCTACGAGAGGTATATGCAATACGGTCTTGCGCTAGCGCGTCACGTGTGCATATTCACTCATATCGCAACATTCTTCTTTCTTATGAACCTGCAGTCCAATGAACAGGAAGGAAAGAATACCGAATATAATGAATAAGGCAATCATACGTCCGTTACCCCATGGGTAGGTGGTACCACCCCATTGGATAGCTAAGAGGAGCGACACAATGGAAGGTATGAACAGAGCCGAACCGAGCAAGTCCAGACTCAGTAGTTGCTGGACATATGTCTTGTCTCCCTCTTTTCCCTCTTCCTTTGGAGCTTTGAAGAAGAACAGGATGACTACCAGTGTTACTCCGCCAAGTGGGAGGTTGATGAAGAAACACCAACGCCAGCTTAGATCGGAAGTAAGAATTCCACCCATGACGGGACCAAGCACAGAGGCTACTCCCTACACTCCACCGGTTGTTGGGTAGAAGATAGCTCGTTTTGCTAGCGGCACTGAATGTGCCACGATTCTATCTCATATGTTAGTGAAATTTCTCCTTCATTCTCCTCCGAACACATACGTAACTGCCCCAGCTTGAATACCAGCACATCCAAGTACTGATATCGCTCGGCCCAGAATCAAAACAGTAGATTCTAGGTGCAACTCCTGCCAGGAGGGATCCAATTTCGAATAACGCGATCGCGATGAGATAAACACTTTTCAACGGGAACACTTTATAGATCTTGCCGTACAATAGTTGTGTTGAGCAGGATGTGAGAAAGTAGGCACTACCATACCATCCAACTTGGTCGAGTGACTGAAATTTCTGTGTAATTCGTGGGATTGCAGTCGCTACAATCGTCTCGTCCTACAACTCACAATTGTCAGTGCAATCACAGGCAGAATTAGTTTTATTAATGCTGACCAAGCAACCAAGAACGTTGCTAGCATAATGGCAATTATGATAAGAGCCAGTCTCGCCCCTTTGGCGTACTCGACATTGCCATCGCCAACAGATGTACCACTTGACGAGGGCGATTCGTCTTTCAACAAAATTTGGCCGACAATGGCGATGTTTCAATCACGATGGAGGATTCGAACACAGGCTGTAGCTACAAGCAGCTTAGAAGTTGGATATGATATCCAGAGGTGAATTTAATATTGGCGAGCATGTACACAGTCATCCATAAGATATTTTGATTCATGACTGTTCAACTGACGCGGGGAAAAAGTTGTACAGTCAGCATGCATAGGTACTGCTTGCCGATGACTGTAATGGGTTGGTCAGGTGACTGCGCCAGGGGCAACTCGCTTCCGGTCATGAACCTCGAATTCGATCGATATTCCCCTATATCTAATTTAATGTCGCTTAACCATGAAGGCAGCAAAATAATCACTGTTTGGGCTTTCACAACAGGACTTCAAGGGCATATTATAACAACGCACAGACTCTGTAGCCACGATCTACCTAGTTCTTCTTCTCCCATCTTCAAGTTTTCGAATGTGCCTACTGCCTCCAAGAACAACTCCTCGAAGTATCTCTTAGCGCGTACGCAAGAGAATATCACCAGCCCAAAAGTTAACTTACGACTTCTATCAGGAGTCTAACTATCTCGATTATGAAATCCCCTTTCGAAGATTGCAGGCACAATTTCCATTACGAGAAAGATCACTTGCCAGCCTCTGAGAAGAGACTTAACGATGCCGGTCTTCTTATCCATCCTCGGACAATGGATCTTTACCAACAGCAAGATGTAGTCTCGTTATTCTCAGATCTCAGACCAGATGGCATGAACTGTAAGGGTCAGAAATCTAACGTCTTGAGAATCAAAGAGGACCGATTGTGGATTGATATTACCACCACTGCACCATGGGGCCTAATCCCCAATACCACGGGCATGCATCGCTGAGCAGCATCCGACGAGGACAAACTCGTCCGAGATTGGTTTGTCGCCGAGGCCAGAGCGATCGGCTGCGAGGTGATAGTGGATGCATTAGGTAACATATTTGCTATTCTGCCTGGTCAGAATAAGCAATTAGCACCTGTGCGAATTGGAAGTCATCTCGACACACAGCCAAATGGTATTTAATGCAATCCATATTTCTAAGTTGTGTCCAATTAATCGATGCAAGACGGTCTTTTTGATGGAATACTTGGAGTCATTGGTGCGTTAGAAGTGCTTCGAACCATCAAAGAGTCGGGTCTTCAAACATTTGCACCAATTGCAGCCATTGACTGGACTAATGAGTAAGTGGCTATACCCCGAAAGCTTTGAAACTTTAAAGTAACTTCCGTTAGAGAAGGAGCCCGTTTTGCCTCGGGTTGTACTGGCTCGTCAGTATGGTCAGGCCACATTAGCCGATTGAGTGGTCAATCTCTTTCTGGCTCCAGTGAGGAAGTCACGTTGAGTTCTGAACTTTCTCGAATAGGTTACTTAGGCTGCAAGGCCGCCGACTTCAATGTGAACCCCTTGAGTGCTCATCTCGAGCTACATATCGAACAAAACTCGTGCTTAGAAAGAGACGGTCATGCTATAGGCATTGTCAATGGCGTCCAAGGCATCAGATGGTACAAAGTTGATGTTCATGGCGAACAAGGCCATGCTGGCTCAACGCCTATGGACAATAGGGCCGATGCTCATGTTGCGACTGCAAAGTTGGTAGTTCTAATTGACAGGTTAGCTCGAGCAAAGGGAGCATTTGCTACTGTTGGGGTCATTAGCACAGACCACAGCTCACCGAACACCATTCCTGGCATCGCAAATTCCAGCATCGATATTCGACATTCATGTAAGCATACAATTGACGAGATCGAGAGGTCAATTCGCGCTGAAATGGGTTTCCTTCAAGAGGAGAACAAAGAACTTAGCTTTGAGATGACCCGAACTTGGCATAGTCCAGCTGTCCGCTTTGACAAGACGATTCTGAGCTGTCTAAGAAAAGCAGCAGGTCGAATAGTTGAGCCAGAACATAATCTAATATTGGGAACTTTTTTGGATGAGTAATTGTTAATACACTAAGATACTAATATACTATTTTCTAATGCATTAGAATTGCATTACACCCACTGCTCAGCAAATATACAATGACTATCCCTTGGAGGAGCACAATCACAAAAAGCAAGATGATAAGTATAATCCTTACAAACCTGTGTTTGACTACCTTAGACTAGGGTGAACGCACTCCGAGGCTCTTGAAGTAAATCCAATTCTATACCAGAACAATAGGAATTATTCGAATCATCGCCTTGATTGAGGGGTGTATATCCTTTTATTACTATTTCCATAATTCTGAATAGTTTTGTTTATTTATCTCGTAAATTTAGTGTAATATAATAATTATTCTTTTTATAATACTGATTTCAAATCCTAAACTTTTTTATTTAATTATCAATATTACTAAAGGTGTTGAAAGTAGTCAATATCGTAGCCTGGTGCTAAAGCCCAATCGGGACTAGCGTCGATTCGTCTTGAATAGCCTCATATTCTACGAATATACACAACCTTATTCTAGATCTTTAGTCAAACAACACAATAATAAATCATACCCAAAACCACCTTATTTCATCACTCACTATATCGTATTTCAACAAAAGATATAAAGGTTTGAATTCATTTGAATCAAAAGTCTGTTAGGGTACGAGTAAAGACTTATATTATACCATAAGGATAGAAGGCTATAGGAAAGAGAGAGGTTCTACTTATAGGAAGTAGAATATACTAGTAGTTTATACCTAAAGTATAAAGACAACTATAGAATATATAATTGGTATTATAATAATACCCTCTATTTAAGGTAATCAGCTCTATAATCATAATATATATAACTTTGTCACGGAAATCCCCGTATCACGTGTATCATACATACACGTGCACTGATGTAATACGATCCACATCCAGGACTATCCATGATCAAATAGCGGTGTAGTATATCCACTTATTTCATTGGTGGATTATATATATTCTACTTCTCTGTTTATATTGCCCGGATATAGATCACTATTCCCTATTAGGCGACTATATCGTCTATATCTATATATATAGGGGGATAGATCACTATAATCAATCCTCAAGCTAATCAATCTTATATATCTTTATACACACTTTTCTCCAGTCCTTAAAGTGACTAGTGACGTAGCTATCCTCCGTGATAAACTTCTAGGAAAATAAAAATAGTATTAAAATATTCTAATTTCTATTATTGGATTAAAATGAACCTTTTTCAGAATAGTAATTAATTGATAGAGCTTTTTAGGTTTACCTCAACTTCGATTTGAGAGTATACTTGATACTAATATTAATAGAACACTAAAATCAATAAATCTTTTGAATCCTATTTAAATAGATAAGTCTAGCTTATCTGGATTGGTTAGATAAAAAGCAATGATTATATTTTCCTAGTTATAAAGATCTTCAATAGATTACTAGAATATTGAATAATGTTTCTATTTGATTTAATAATGAAATCCATTCTCATTATAATAATTAAAGAGTTTATTGAATTCCTATTATTTGGTTTCTTCATTTATTTCATTATCTCTTTTGAGGATATAGTCTTGATTTCGATAGGATTCAGTTTTGTTGATTGTATTCTAGCTAGCTAATCTGAATAAGTAATAGAGTGATTGGAGTAATGAGTTATAGAATATAGGAAAAATCTTGAAACTAGTGGGTAGTTATAATAAACAAATATATTTATAAACTTTAAGAATCTTATATAGATTATTCTATTTGTTGTTGTCTTTTTTTATTAGGTGATTAGTTTTTATATTCTTAGTATTAATTTATATCTTATTATCTTTTTTATATAAAGAAATATTAATATAAATTCTATTAGTATAATCCTTATATTTTTGAATAAATCAAATAGTGAAAACTTTCAATTTCATTAAAATAAAATCGAATCAATCTATAATCTTATTAGCTTTTAGGAATTCATATTTCCTTTAATATAATAAGTTTAGGGATATAAATAAAAAGGGCTTGATATTGAATTATAAATAAAAACTATAATTTATAAAGAATGGGGATATATTAGTAATCTTTGAAATAGTATTATTGAATATGAATTCTATAAACAAAAGCCAATTATACTAATCGTTTTAATAGAAATTTATAAAAGCTTTAAAATATTATTCTATTATTACATTGATTCTTTTTATTTGATTATTGAATTCTGAATAGAATAAGGAAGATTGTTTTAAAGCAATTGATAAATATTCTAATAAGTATTTCCAGAATTCTGAAACAAATTATAAATCTTTATTAGAAATAATATTATTAGGAGTATTATATAGATAGTAAACTTTCTCAATAAACCAATCAATAAGCTCCTTTATAGATAATCCTATAATTAATATAAAATAATATATCTTTATTAGATAATAAACAATTATAATAATATATTGATATTTCTTTTTGTAGTATTTGCTAATTAGTAATAGTATAATATAATCAATAGAGATATTGGATTAGAAACGAAATAGTACTAATAGAGGTTTTAGAAATCCGGATATAGTAAAACAGGAAGCTTTGATTCGAAAATAGAATTGATAGGTTTATACAAAAGTTTCGATTTCCTTTGATATATTAAGCTATTAATAAATATAGGAAATTAGATTAATAGTTTTTACTCAGCCGGAATATCTAATAAGTCCAATAGAATATATTCAATATATAATCTGTATATAGAATTCAATAAAGGAAGGAATAAAAAGGTGATTTCAATAAAAGATTTTATTATTGATTAATTTATAATCTTATAAAACAATTCAAAGATCCTTTTAAATCAATAATAATCAATAGCAGGTAGTTAGATTCCGGAGTGTTTTATATATAATAGTAATCAATTTAGATAATTTATATACTTTATTAATAAGGTTATTGATTGGTTTTTTGGTATTGGGGATAATCATATCTATAAGGGCTATAGTGAGATTGATATTATTGTTTATTTATTGAATAAGATTCTTAAATATAGTAGTATTGAATACTTTCTTCGGGAGAATTGTTTGTAATTGATTTTTGATCTGATTATTATTGGGATTTATTGTTACGATGGTCTGCCACAGTAGACGTCACGTGATCCCGAATGCTTAGGTAAC
>JBBMOJ010000187.1:0-77365 GCA_038090695.1 Sclerotinia spermophila | reverse complement strand
CATTAAATTATATCTATAAATAAGAAAGTTAAAAATGCCATTTTTTGAGGTTTTTAGTAGTGAAAAGTGGCCCAAAAGAGGGGTGGCCAGAAAGTAAGGTGGCTGACTTATATGGAGGTAATTGCTTCTTTATATCTTTATGATTCGACTGACTGTGCCTTTTGAGTTCGATGTGGTTCAGTTATCAAAAGTTATAGTCGCTATATTATGTAGATACTGGGATTATCTAATAGGTTCATTATAGCAAATGGTAAACAGAAGTATATTAATATTTCATTATATATCAGAAAATCAATCTAGGGACCGACGGTATCATTTTCTCTAACGGAGGGGCTGCCCTCGTCTAAATGGAATCTCTAGACGTTTAACTGGGAATAGAAGTCCAGTAATGATACTAATTATATTTGGGCTAAGCCTTTGACGCCAAACCTAGAATGAAGTTAAGTCTATAAGTATTAAATTCTATACGATCCTTTTATAATAAAGGTCTGCTCACCCTAACCCCTATCTAGCGCCCCTAGCAATAATAGTATAAGAGCGTTCTAAAGAAACCCTCTTATAATAAGATTGAAAGAGAATACTTATTATCTTTTGATCTAAAGTTCTTTCTTTGAAAAATTACTTAATACTTAAGTACAACAATAACTATAAAGAGATTCATTGGTAATATAATCCTATTATTATATAGAGAATTTCAATAAGATAGTAAAAGTTTGATCTCTAGAGTTACTAATCTCTTTATAATCTTTATAATATATTAATATATACTCTACTGTCTATATTATTAATTATAGTAGCTCATATTATATCTACTCTTTATATGTCTTTTTATTCTCTTTCTTTTCTCTTCTTATATAACCATAGGTTTTATATCTTATTCTAATTACCTTAAAGTTATTTCATAACTATAAATTAAAGACTATTAATATCTTGTTTCTCTGAGTAACAAAGGCCCTAATATTAATATCTCATTGAATAAAAGTATTGATTAATGATATATAAGATAATTTCTATTAGATTTAAAATATCTTATATAATTCAAATAATGAAATAAATGATTTGGTCTTAATATTATACTTATACGAGTTTATTATATAAAACAAAGTAGTATTAAATCTATATAAAATTAATCCTAATATAATAATTCGTGAAGTATATATTAATATATTATTTATATTAAACTTTATAAAATTACTTTTATTTATATAAAGCTCTTATATTCATAATTTCAAATGAATTTTATATATTACTATTATATTCTATACTTGAGTTGTATGAATATAATAATAGTAAATGATTTCAAGTTATCTACTTATTATAATAATTTCTAGGAAAAAATGAAAGTACTAGTCTTATATTCAAGGATTGCTTCCTTGTATATATAATAACCTCTTTAAAAACAATTTAATATTAATAATCAAAACCTATTATAGTCACCTCGCACTACTACTAGCCACTCATCAAAATCACACCTAAAATAGTCGTTTTACTACTTTTATTTTATATAAAATCAAAAAATTTGAATAGATAATTTTATTCGAATTTCGATATATATAATATTTTGATATTAATATTTAAAGAAACCAAATTTTTAAAGCTTTTTAAATATATTTAAATTGTTATTTATATTGTTTAAAAATATATTTATAAAAGTTATAGAAATTGTAATAGTTTGTTTACAATAAATATTATATTTATTTAAATCATTATAGTATTATATGAAAGAGATCCTGTTAATTCCTAAAACCTTTTTATATTTGCTTTATTTATTACTCCTTTAAATAGCTATAGATCGAAATAGGTTAAGAAAATTAATAAATACTTTGTATTTATAAAATTGAATATTTTTGTAATTTTCTTTATATCAGTATTATATATAAATTAGAGTTTCTTATTTATTCTATTTCTTATTATTCTTATATTCAAAAACTATATAATATCTTCTAATATTTTTAAAATATAATAATAATCTAGTTTAGTTATAATCTGATAAGCTTTCTGTTTGTTTTTCTTTATATATATTATAAAATAGTTATTTATAAAAAATAATATTATTATTTCTAATTATTTGTATAGTAAATATAAAAGTTCTTTTTGTTTTGGATTTAGAGTTTTCAATTTTGAAATAATTTTCTTGTATTATAATATTATAGAATCTTTTAAACTATATAAAACCTAATGAATTTTTTTTATTCCTAATTATTAGAAACTATTTAATAGAAAATATACTATTAGATTTATTATTATTAGTTTAGATATATTGATAAATATATTTACTATATTGAATTATTTTATTTCTAAATCCTTTTGTATTATAAATACTATTATTATTTGAAATGAGATTACTCTAAGTATAATTATAAATATTAATTTAATAATTAAAATATCTTAAAAGTTTTTATATATTATTAATCTTGTTTTATATTTTTCTAAATATCTATTTGAATTTGATCTATAGTTATATATCTATTATAATAATAATAGATGTATTATTTTTTTGAAGATTTTATAAATCTTCAGTAATTTATATTTTTAAGTTTTCGAATTTCTATTATTATTGTCAGAAAAAGGTTTATTTGTTATTAGCATACTGCTTAGTATATCATATAATATATGATTTCCAACAATTATAATATAAGTCAAATACCCCACTTTCGGGCCACCTTAAAAAAGCTCACTACTACAAGAAACCTACTCTCTTCAATCTTTAATAATTTCACAACACTTGAATCAATTGATATAAAATTTTAATATATCATTATTTATATTATAATAAAGGCTTATACTGAAACTAATATTAATTCGGCTTTGTATACTATTGTAAATAGTGTTTCAGCTCGAAAAGCTACTTCGGATTTCGGAATTGCAAAAGTTACTCTTCAAAATTGTATAAGAGATTAATTATCTCATCGAAAAGATATTCAGTATATACAAAAGATAGTTTCGATTCAAGAGAAATAATTAGCAGATTGGATATTAGTATAAAACTCTTTGGGAATTAATCCTATATATCGCTAAATTAGAAAAATTAGAAAAAGACTTTTTGATATTAAAAAAAGTAATTCTATACTTGGAAAGCAATAGATATAAATCTTTCTTTTAAGAAATCTAGAAATCAAAATTAAAAGATAATTTAAAATCGATTCTATATATGTTTCTGGTGTAACAGTTGATATTATTAATCAATAATTCCCAAAGTTAGATTTATCTTTAATTAAGTATATTAAGTCCGAATATTGGTATAATATAGATGAGGTAGGTATAATGGAAGATTAAGATCTAAATGGCCTAATACTAGAAAGCTCAAAGCATCGTTTTATTCAAAAAAAATAATCTAGTTTTAGAGTTTGGATATTACTTATAAAGTATATATCAGTTACTAGACAAGCATTTAATCCTTTTATTATTTTCAAAGGAAAATCAGTACAACAATAATAGTTTTCAGTAGATTTGATTCTTTATAAGGGTTGGAACTTTATTACTATAAATAATAGATGGATTATGAATACTATTAGTTTAGAATAGCTTAAAAAGGTTTTTATATTTTAATCTAAGCTAGTTCGGTTGGAGGAGCTAGAACTATTAATTTTGGATGGGTATAGAAATCATAAAATCATTAATTTTATATTTGAATGTTTTAAGTACAATATATATCTTTTATTTTTATTATTATATATGTTATATGTATTACGACCTTTTAATTTATCTGTTTTTTTATCTCTCAAAATATTATATAGGTATTATCTTAATAAATTGAACTCTTTATTTGAATCTGGACCAGTTAATAAGTCTAACGTTTTTTATATTATTAGAAAGCAAGAACAGATATTTGAATAGTTTATAATATATTAACTAAATAGAAAGTATCAGAATTATGGTCTCAAAATCGCACTAAGCCTATTATATCCAGATTGTTATTTGAGAATAGTAATAAAAATGTTTCGAATCAGAATATACTTTTTGATAATGACTTTGTGTATGAATTGTCACAGAAATCCCCGTATCACATATATTACACATTCACATGTACTAATACAATATAATTCATATCCAGAATTACAGATAATCAAATGGTAATATAGTATATCTATTTATTTCATTAGTGGATTATATATATTATTCCATTGTTTATATAGTCTAGATGTAGATTATTTTTATTCTATTAGGCAACTATATCGCTTATATTTATATATATATAGGGGGATAGATTATTATAATTAATTCCTAAATCAATCTATCTTATATATTTCTATATATACTTTTCTCTAGTCCTTAAAGTAATTAATGATATAGCTATCCTTTGTAATAATTATAAGCCTGGTTTGTTTTTGAAATTGCACGTACACATATATATTTTTTTGAATTACTTAACACTTTATTTTCCTTAATTTATAATTTTCTACTTATATTCAATTTTTTATTATATTAAAAAACAATTCGTCGGAAACTTTTATTTGTTTAGTTACTTATGAATAATAGGTAAAATAGTATCTATAATTATAGTATTTTTGTATTTCAAAAAGAATCTAGGAAGATATAAAACTATTAGACAACATCTTAATTATTCTTATTCCGAATTCAGATAGTAAAGACTCGATCCAAATAATCCCAAATACTGAAGAAAATTGGCTTACAAAGAAAGTACCTGAATTTATTATTATTTCGGAATTTATAGAAAGATATAATAAATATAATATTCAGAAGTATATTATTAAATATAAAATGTATAAAAACTAATCAAAACAGAATCAATAAGGAGATATAAAGATGGAGGTTCTTATTTTATTTACTCTTTATATCTTTCAAGATATATTTATTAAATATTCTATACTTCAAAAAGAATACTATAGTTTATATAATAAGTATAATCTTATAAATAAAGTATCACGGAGGATAGCTATGTCACTGGTCACTTTGAGGACTAGAGAAAAGTGTATATAAAGATATATAAGATTGATTAGCTTAGGGATTGATTATAGTGATCTATCCCCCTATATATATATATAGATATAAGCGATATAATCGCCTAATAGAGAATAGTAATTTACATCTAAACTATATAGATAGAGGAATAGAATATATAATCCATTAATGAAATAAATGGATATACTATACTGCTATTTGATTATATATAGTCCTAAATATAGATTGTATTATATTAGTGTATATGAATATATGATATATATAATATAGGGATTTCTGTAATATATCCCCCAGATCAAGAAGTTCAATTGTTGATTTGTATAACAAATAAAAGAAAAATCCCTAAACAATAATCTCTATATATAGTGATTAAACTATTGTTTAAATAATAACTAATATTTTATTTGCCGAATAGGTTTTTTCAAACAAAAGAGAATGAATTTATATAAAAACAAATGAAAATAATGAAAATTCCTTTTATTTGTATAGATAATTGTATATTTATATATTAATCTTTAATTGAATAATTATATATAATAGTATTTTGTATAAAAAGAAAGTATATAAGATTGATGTTTACTATCAAAGTATATCAAATACATCGATTATAATTATTGATTCGAGGATTTATTGTATAGTGATTTTATAGTAGAAAAGGAATATATAGAATAAAAAAAAAAATTCAATAATGATTATAGGAGAATAGAAATAATAAGATTGAATAATTCCTATCATTTTAGATTCTAGTATTTATAGTTTTAAACCTTTCATAATGTTTTCTTTTGTTATAGATCTATATTTTGATTATATTATTCTTTTTTTATTTAGTATATATCTATCTATTAATTTATCTAATAATCTATTGTGATTTCAGTTTAATTTTTATATAGGTAATCTTTTTAGATTGTAATGTTTATATAATTCTGCTTGAAATCTTAGTTAATTTTCTTTATATATATTTATTTGTTTATATTGAGAGATTGATTTTGGTAGTTATTTGAGTATTCTTTGAATTTTTGGGTTTGATAAAAGAATATTATTAATAGTATATAATTCTAATAATGAAAATGATTATATAATAATTCTATCGATTGATTATTCTAAATTTCTTTTGGTTTTGTTTTTTAATGAAAGTGATATATTTAAAAAGGATTTCCTTGGATTTGAGAATAATAATAATTCTTTTATATTTTTTAGAAAATAAGTAGATGAAAAGGTTGATATTAAATATTGTATTTGTAATATGAATAATAAAAGTATTTGAGATATTCAAAATGAATATTCTTATTATTGATATATTTGATTTCTTATATCTAATTGATATAAAGATTATAGGAAATGTTATAAAAGAATACTTCCCTTTAATTCAAATTGTTATTAGAAATATTATTCTTATAATTATCTATTACTTTTTATATATTTATAATTTTTAGTATTTCGATTGTTTGAATTATTAGATTTTGATTTTGTTATAATCCCTAAACAAATAAATCTTTTTTGATCCCTTTTTTTATTATATTTTAATAATATTCTGAAAATTGGTTCCAAATAAGAAGACTATTTATATTACAATATCGGTTATATTGATTTTGGAAAATAAGGAAAATGAATTTATTAATATTATTAATATCGATTTTCCTTTATTATCAATATATTGTTCTATTGTTTGTTTAAAGTAAATTATTTGATTATATTTATCAATTCCTTTTTCAATTAAAAAGAGAAAAGCTTCTTTTCTTTTATTTTTGTTTTCTTTTTCTTTTTTGTTTATAATTGAATGATCTAAAGCTGTATTGAAAACAGTTGCTTTTAGCTTTTCCATTTAGATTAGATCTTTGGTTGTTAAAACTAAAACGAAATCCAAAAAAACTTTAGTTAAAGAAGGAAAAGATAAAAAGGATATAAAAGGAAAAGGGAAAAAAATATCTTTTAAAATTAATAATTGGAATATTCTGGATAATGATATTGAGGATTCTAATTTTAATTTTGAAGTTAAATAGAAAGAGTTGAAGTTTATATAATTTAAAATAAAGATTGAAAAAAGAAAATGGATATTAAGAGTTTATAAAAGAAAGTAATTAATATTATTTAATTTCAATGATTTTTGAATATATGTTTTGAAGATTTAATAATATTTTGAAATAATTAAACTTTTGTTTTGATAAGTTTTTTGTTAATCTGTTTATTGTTATTTTAATTGTAGGTAGATATATAAAATGAAAGCTCTCTTTTGTATATTTCTATTCTAATTATATATTTTGGATATTAATATATTAGAGTTTTGTAGTAATTCTTTCATTTTTATTAATTATTAATCTAATCATTTATTAATTATTATAAAAGATTGTAATTGATTATTTGATTATAAGATTGATTTCTTTTAGGAATTTTAGAATTGTTAGAATCTCTTTTAAAGTTTTTTTGATTTCTAATAATTCGATTTCAATAATTGATATTGTTACTATATCTTATCTTAATATTTTTTATATAATTGAATCTTCAAATAGTGAAATAATATAATTTTATAATAAGCAATATCTTTCAGGATTATTTGCGAATAAAGTATTTAAAAATAATAAAAATTAGGGAATTTGATTGTTATTATATTCTATTATATAATACCTTATATTTTAAAAGTATTGAATATAATAATCAATTGCCTTTATATAATCTGAAAATAGGTTAATTAGAAAGTGATTAAGCTGAGATACTATAAAAGCAATATCTGCTTTTATTGTAATTGTAATATATAATATTGATCTTATCTTTTCTTAATATTTTCGAATATAGTTTATAATTGCTTTACTATTATATTTTATAAAAGTTATTAAAAATAAAGGTGTATATATATTACTTTTATTGAATTCGAATTTCTTTACAATCTTTTCAATATAGGTATTATATGTTAGTTATAGTTTTTTTATTTTCCTGTTGTATATAATATGGATATTTAGAAACCATTCTGTATTATTTAATTCATGAAGTTTATAGATAGTTTTGATATTAGAAATGATTTTATTAGTTGTAGTTATATTCTTCTTATAATATATAATTTGAATATTGTTTACAAAGAATAATATCAAGATAGTTTGAGTTGGGTTTATGAATAAATAGGGTTTCTTTTTATATTGGCTTAGATCGATATTTTTTAGTATTTTGCTAAAGTTTTTAAATCAAATAGTAGGGGAATCTTGGAGATTATATAATATACAATTAAGTATTATATATTTATTTGATTTCTTAAATCCATCTAGTAAGTAATAAATTATAGGTATATTAGATAGATCTCTTTGAGTATTAACAAAAGCATTTATAATATCAAATTGCTTAATCTCCAAATCGAATTTTGTTATTAGTGTTATTATAATCCTGAATAATCTTTTTATTAGTGTAATAGTATATATAGATTCGATAATATCTTTAATTTGAAGATTACTTTGGATTATCAATTTTGCTTTATATTTTAATAGAAATCCTTATTTATTGTATTTATATATAAATACTTATTACAATAGGATAGAAGCTATTAGAATCTCCTTTGTATTTATTATATATTATGTTTTGTATTCTTTTAGATTGTTTATTTCAATTTTATATTTATATTTGAATTACAATTCTAAAAAGTGATTCTTGAATTGATAGTAATATTTAGATGGTTTAGGTAATCCTAAGAGATGAAATTTTGGTAGTGTTTCTAATTGATTTTTGTATAAAGTAATTAATGGGGCGTGCTTTGTATATATAGCAAAAGCGATTATATTATATATTATAATAAAAGAGTTGTTCTCCTTTTTAATATTTGAATAATTAGGTTAAAATATATTATGAAAATCTTCTATTCTGGATTTTCTTTTTATTATTAAAGTTATAATTATTATATTAATAAATATACTTGATAAAGATTGTTAAAGTTAGTATTAATTGTGTATATAGGGAAAGTGATTTGTAGAAAGATTGATTTGAGAAAAGTATTAATTGAAATCGAAAGATTGATATTCTAATAGATTGAGTATTGGTTTTGGTATTTCAATCTTTATAATTCTTTATTATTTAGATTCTTGATTTAGAATTAAAGAAAACTGATCTTCTTTAAATTGATTGATTGTATATATTAAATGAAATAATTGTTTTAATGATTTTACTTTTTCAATTAAATAAGAATCTGATATATTGATAAGTTGTTATTAAGGTTCTGGATTGCTTTTGTATTTTTTATAGATAATATTTATAGTTCGATTAGTTGGTTTGTAATCTATATTTTCTAATTTGTTAATTAGATTTTGTATTGGTGTTAATTATATTATCGAAAAATAACTATTAGACTTTTGTACTTGATTCTGTATATAATTATAATATTCTTGTATTTTAATATTGGATTCTGAATTTAGGGCCTTTTCAGATTGTAAATCCTTTGATATACTATTACAATAATGATTTATAAGATTTGATTCACCCTTTAGATATATCCCCGAAATCTATTTATATAAAGATATATCTGCAATACACATAATGGTTTTGTTATATATTATAATATCCATATAATTTGAAGCAATCTTATTATTCTCTTCCTTAATAATTGTTTTATTAATATCTATCAATTCCTGAATATTGAATTCTTGAATATACTCTTTGAGTTCTTGTTTTATATTTAAGTTAATAGTATTGTTTAACAGATCCATCTTATAAGTTCTTCTTTTATTAAAGATAATATTTCAAATAATAATAACCCTTTTAAACTTTGGAATCCATATATAAAAGATGAATAATCCTAGTATATACCTAATAAGATATCTAATATACACTTTCGGATTAGTTTTATACAATCTTTTATTAAATCCTATCTTCTTTTCTTTATTCAATAAATAGATTTGATAGTTATATTAATAAATATTATTCTAATTTGGTTATAAATTACAAATTAAATAATTAATTACAAATTGAGTTATAGATTTGAAATAGTATTAGAACCAAATATCTAATATCTCGTTTGAAGATTTGAAAGAGTAAGCTTTTCTTAAGCTTATATTATATAGATAAATAACTACTTATATAGCTTCTATCTATAAATAATCAAAAAGTTCTATGGTTATTTGTATTTTTATTTGTTTTGTAATGACTTTTTGACTAGCTTGTTTTGCTACTTTATTTGATTTATATATATTTGGAAGTAAAAATTCTAGCTCAATTCCTTTTTGTTTGATTTAATTTCCGAATATAGTATTCTCTATAATCCTTATAATAAATATATCGTTGTTTTATTTAATATAAACTATTAAAAGTTTATATAAAACCTAAGTAAAGAAGTTCTGAATTGTATTATAAACTTCTTGATATATCTTCTAATATAAAGGAAAAACAAAAATCTTATTACTAAATATATCTTTGATTAATAAAAGCTATAATATGTTTATATAAGTATATAGAAAATCGAAAAGATTCTATTAAATTTTATAAAAAGGCCTTAGTGATTAATGATTACTAGATGAATAGTAGATTATCTACTTCATATATATACAAATGTAATCTATATATTCAATCCTAATTATTCCCTTTATTTTCATATTCTTTGTAATAGAAATCAGATGTTTGAAAGCTTTCTTTCCTAAATATTCAGATCTTTTATATTATAATTCTATAATATCCAATCTAGATTTTAGAGAATTATAAAAACAGTGAAATGATTTATTAATCTTTTTATTAATTATAGGATATATAAGGATTGAAGGATTTATTGGGATATTTATAAAAGATAAAAAATAAAAGGAAAATAGTTTGTATTTTAAAAATAAGAAACTATCTTTATAAATATATTGAATAATTATTATACTTTTTTAAAAAGATTCAATATACAATATTGAATTTAAACATAAAAACTATATATTTGCTTTCTTTAATTTTGCTTTTAAAATAATATTTATATAAAAATTAGGAATATATATAATATTTGATAAGACAAGATTATTATTTTTGTAATTATTTGGTTGATATATTATACTTTTGAGTATATAAATACTTTTATTAATAATTGGAAATCTTATTATATTAGATTCGATATAATTTGATATTAGAAATGATATATATTCTTATTTATTAAGGAGAGAAATATCATTTACAAAGTGTATAGTATTATTATTATCGAGGATGATGTTTTGGGAGAGAGGATATAATTGAAATTCAATTGATAGTGTATTATAGATACCTTTTTCAAATTTGTTTTGTATAATATAAACGATTGTTAATACTTCAAGGTTAACTTGATTTGAAATATCAATAGTTGATTTAAATTATTTCTTTTCCTTCTAGTTTTTTTGTATTAAACTTTATTTTTCATTCTTAATATAATCTTGGATAGTATTGTATTCTTTTTTTAAAAGAATAAAAGGTTTTCTTGAACTACATTTTCTTATAAGTATAAGTTTTATTGACTAATAAGTTTTTGTATAATGGATTGAATTAGTTTTGTTTTGCTTCTAATTTGATTTTGGTTTGTATAAATATATATATAGATCTTTTTTTTCTATTATTTATTCTTCTTTTCTTTCTTCCCCTTTTCAGATATTAAAAAAGAATTGTTAATTGATAGAAAGAAAGAAAAAGGATTTATAGTTGAAAAAATACCTTTGCCTTTTGATGCTAATAAATCTTAATAAATTAAACCATCGAAAATATCTCTGTATTGTTTTAATAAGTAATTGGAAATACTAAGTTAATTGTTGGTTTTGATTTGAATAAATATTGTATTAGTTTAAATGGGGAGTATATAAACATTTACTATATTTAAGAAATTGATTAGTATTAGGTTATCTTTGATTTCAATATTGTAGGTTTTTGTATTGGTATAAGCTTTGATTTATTCATTATATTATTTTATTGGATTAGTTTATTCTAAAATAGTTTGTTAAAGTATATTTTTGTATTCTTAAGTTATAGTAATTTTTGCTATTATATTTATAGATACAAACTTCTTTTTCAGTGTTTGAATAATTATTTTGAATGGAAATATTTTTGAGATCTTATTTTCAATTATTATTTTGAAAAGATAAAAGGAATTTATAATTTGAGTTATTCAACTATAGATATTCTAATATACTTTATTTATAAGATTATATTTGTTATACAAATTGTAGTATTCTTTTTGAAGTGTAGAGTATTCAATTGATATATCTTGAAAAGTATATAGAGCAAATAGAATAAAAGCTTTTATTTGTATATCTTCTTATTGATTCTATTTTGATTGATTTTTATATACTTCGTATTTAATAGTATATTTCCGAATATTGTGTTTATTGTATCTTTCTATAAATTCTGAAATAGTAATAAATTCAAATACTTTTTTTGTAAGCTAGTTTTCTTTAGTATCTAAGATTATCTGAATCGAGTTTTTGTTATTTGAGTTTGGGATAAAAGAAATTAAGATATTATTTAATAGTTTTATATCTTCCCAGATTCCTTTTGAAATATAAAAGTACTATAATTATAAATACTATTTTACTTATTATTCATAAGTAATTAAGCAAATAGAAGTTTCCGAAGAGTTGTTTTTCAATATAATAAAGAATTGAATATAAATAGAAAGTTGTAAATAAGAGTAAATAAAATATTAAGTGATTCAAAGATATATATATATATATATATACAATTTCAAAAGCAAACCAAGCTTATAACTATTACAAAGAATAGCTACATTACTAATCACTTTAAGAACTAGAGAAAAGTGTATATAAAGATATATAAGATTGATTAGCTTGGAAATTAATTATAGTAATCTATCCCTCTATATATATATAGATATAAGCAATATAGTTGCCTAATAGGGAATAGTGATTTATATTTAAGCTATATAGACAGAGGAATAGAATATATAATCCATCAATGAAATAAGTGAATATACTACACTACTATTTGATCATATGTAGTCCTGGATGTGGATCGTATTATATTAGTGCACGTGAATGTGTGATACACGTGATATGGGGATTTCCGTGACATAAAGTATATTAGGATATCTATAATTAAATAACTTAAACTATAGATTCCTTTTATCTTCTCAAAATAATAATTGAAAATAAGGTTTCAAAGGTATTTCCATTTAGAGTAATCATTCAAAAATTAAAAAACAAACTTGTATTTATAAATATAATAACGAAAACTACTATAACTCAAAAATATAAAAATATATTTCAATAAGCTATTTTGGGGCGAATTAACCTAATAAAATAATATAATAAATAAACCAAGGTTTATATTAATACAAAAGTTTACAATATTGAAATCAAAGATAATCTAATACTAATCAATTTCTTAAATACAATGAGTACTTATATACTCCCCACTTAAATTAATATAATACTTATTCAAATCGAAACTAATAATCAATTCGGTATTCCAAATCATTTATTGAAATAATACAGGGATATTTTTGGTGGTTTAACTTACCAAGACTTATTAGTACTAAAAGAAGATATCTTTTTTATTATTTTTATTAAATAATAATTCTTTTTTAATTCCTAAAAAAGAAAAAAAAGAAAAGAAAAAATATTTATATATATACCTATACAAGTCAAAATTAGATTAGAAGTAAAACAATACTAGTCTAATCTATTATACAAAAACTTATTGGTTGGTAGAATTTGTATTTATAGGAAAATATGGTTTAAAAAATCCAATTACTTTTTTAGAAAAGGAATATAATACAATCCGAAATTGTATCAAAAAAGAAAAATGGAGTTCAATACAAAAAAACTAGAAGGAAAAGGGATGGTTCAAATCAATTACTAATATTGTAAATCAAATTAACCTTAGAACATTAACTATCGCCTATATTATATAAGGTAGATCTGTAAAAGATATTTATAATATATTATTAGCTGAATTTCAATTATATTCTCTTTTTCAAAATACCATTTCCAATAGTGGTGGTATTATATACCTTGTGAATAATATTTCTTTTCTTAATAAATAAAAATATATACTATCTCCAATATTAGATTATATCGAATTTGATATAATAAGATTCCTAATTATCAATAAAAGTATTTGTATACTCAAAAGTATAATATGTTAATCTAATAATTATAAAAATAGTGATTTTGTTTTATCAAATATTATATATATTCCTGATTTTTATATGAATATTATTTCAAAAGCAAAATTAAAGAAAGCAAATATATAGTTTTTAGACCTGGATTCAATATTATATATTAAATCTCTCTAGAAAAGTACAATACTTACTTAATATTGTTGGAAATCACGTGTACTATATGCCACTAAGTAGTACATACCCTTAGCTTCCCTCTATAAATCTCTTTACTAAAATAGAGTTAGTAACTTTACACTATAATATAAAGTTATATAGAGATTACTTCTATATATAATATTATCATATTATATACAATTTATTATCTATTTCTGATAGGTTATAAATACCGTATTATAATAGCTTTATTATTATATTTATAATATATAAAATACAAAATATCATCACTATTGCAAAATAGTGGATATAACTATTACTGATATAATTCAAATGAAATAGAGTTCTATTATTATCTTTAAGAGTAATAATTAGGTTGAATTCTATAAATCTATTCGAGTAATAATAATATTAGTTTTTACTTTGGAATTGTATATAAAAATAGAAATAGTATTTAAAACTAACTATATAGATATTACTAATTGAAAAAAAAGAAGAGGAATTGTATTCTATATTATCAATTCCAATTTGATTCTAATATATCGTTTTCAATTAATATCTATGATTAATGAAAACAATTTTATAAATACTTAAATATATTTATTGATATTCAATAAAACTATAGATATATAATATATTCAAAAGCTTTGAAAAAATTTTGTTTATAAATTATTCAATTCCAAAATTAAGATTATACAAATCTTCCTTGATTATTTATTTGATTATAAGTATAAGATATTTGTATCTCAATAATCTATTACAAATAATAATATCTATTCCCAATTGTTGAATTTATTATTAGAAATAAAAGTTTGATAGATTCAATATAATCTTATCTTGATTATAGATAAAGATTTATAAGATGTATTATTTATATTACAATAAGCTAAAAGGATTCCTCAAAGTGTAATCAATTAAACTATAATAATAAATACTATAATAAACAATACAAAAGGAAAAGGTATTTGAAAAAGAAGAGGAAGAAATTGTAATAGAAATTGTAATAAAAGAGAAGAAAACATCTCCAACAAAGTTGATAAAAAGGAATCTTCATATAATTTCTATAATAAAAAAGATCACTAGCAAGATAATTACTAGGTATATAAAAAAGCTAAGAAAGCTTTAAAATCAAATAAGAATAATATTAAGAATAATAGTTTTATTAAAGTAGCTATAGTAGAAGAATACACTAGTTCCCTCTATTCTTATAGTATAATATATACTAAAGCTCAAAACAATAAATGGATCCTTAATTTAGGGGTTTCCTATTACTTTACTAGCTCGGTTGAAAACCTTATAAATCTTATATATTGAGGTATACTATAAAAAATCAAAATAGTTAATAATAAATATATTCAAAATACTATATTCAAAATAATAACTATCAAAAACCTTATATTATAGGATATCTAGTATATTAAGGAGTTTTAGTATAATCAGCTTATCTTTATTAGATTATTAACTAAAATAGATCGAAAAGTCATTTTTGAAAGAGATTCAATATTCTATTAGAAAAATAGTTAATTTGAAATAGCTATAAAATATTATAATAACAATTATATTATTAAATAACCCTCTATTCTATAAATATATATAACTAATATAGATTCAGAGATTAAGGAGATTGATTTTAATAATAATAAAGCCGAAATAATATATCGATACTTAGATTATTTCGATTACAATTAAATAAATAAATTAAAGAAAGCCTTTAATAGTCTATATTATATTAAAAAAAGAAAGCTTATTAATCGAAAAGTATATAAGACTTGTCTTATAAGAAGAATAAATAAGTATTTCAATAAATAAATAGCTATTCGTATTCCTATAAGATTATATTGTTTTTATATAGATTTATTAAATATATAAAAACCTTCTGAAACTGGGAATAAATACTTTATTATATTTGTTGATAATATAATTAAATCTATATAGATTAGATTTATAAAAAGCAAATCAATAATAATAATAGTACTTATATTAATGAATCTAATTAATTAAATCGAAAAAGAATTCAATTCTAAAATTACTATTATTAAAATAAATAATGGAAAAGGCGAATTTGAAATAATATTTTAAATTGAAATTGAAAAGAAAGGATTAATCTTTGAATCCTTGTTTTTAGAAAAACATTTGATAAATAGAATTATTGAAAAAAAGATTCAAGATATTAATATTATATTAAGATCACTATTAAACAAATTAAAAATTGAGCCTAGAATATAGAAGCTTATTATTAGATATATTATATATTTGAAAAACAAATTATCTATAAAGATATTACCTTTCAGAAAAACAAGAATACTTTCAATAGTAATTATACTATATAAAGCTATATATAACAAACAATCTGATTTTAAGAAACTTAGAATATTTGAATATAAAATATAGGCTAGGAACTTTCAATATTTAAAATAATTATCCAAAAAGTTCGAATCGAGAATACTCAAAAGAGAATATATTATAATTGGAATAAATGGAAATAACATTTATTACCTTTTTAATCTTTATAATAAAACTATCAATAGAATAATAGATATTAACTTTAATAAATATAAATATCTGTTTAGAAAAAAGAATATTCCAAAATAATCTAAAGTAAAAAGAAAAAGAAAAATCCCTTTATATAATAGGCTTAAAATTATAAAACAAAGAATATAATTAATAATATAAAATAATATATGAAATATATAGATTAATAAGTGAGAGGAAGCTTAGATTATAAATAAGTAAAAGGTAGTTTAGATCTATTTTTTAATATAAGAGATATTATTACAATTACTATAGTAATAACAATTATAAACAACTAAATAATTAATATAAGAAATATAAGTATTTATAATCAAACTATAAAATATATAAATAGTTATAGAAATTCCAAAAGTAAGATTTGCTTTAACAATTATTCTAATTCAAGATATACTAAATTAGAATTATAAGAAATAATTGGGGAGTATTTTTAGTAATCAGATTATTTAGTAATACAAAACACTATTGATTATCTTTATATATTCTGAAGATACTTCAATTGATAGTTTTGAATTAATATTGGAAAAAGCAATAGATTTCGAGAATATTTAAGTATAGATAAATATAATTAGATATAAATTATAAAGTCAATCAATATACAACGTATTTTCCTATACAAAAACTATACGAATGCTATTGTAAGACCTCAATTATAATAAAGCTCGAGAGTCCACGAGGACCGCTATGCCGTCGCTGTTATACAATTAGGAGTGTTTTAGTGTATTATTGAATGTATTCGGCTATAGACCGATTGTTTCTATAAATATAATACTAATAACAATTATAACTAAAATGATTGATTTTGTAGAGAAAAACAATAATATTTATTCTGTTTGTAGAGTGATTATTAATCAATTTTATAAAGAGGATAATAAACAAAAGGTGATATTAAAAATCGTAGATGTAATTGATATATTTATCAAAACATTAAGCAATAATAAGATGGGGTATACTAAAGAGCTTAGGTTTTTATATATAAAGAGTATAATTAGAGCAATCGGATGAATCAATACCCCTCAATCGATATTAGTATTAATCGTTTAATCGATTCCTAGGATTATAAAGTCCTATAGGGAAATATTCTAAACTGAATAAGTACTCCAAGTATTGAAAGATACCGGGATGAATGAGTCCAAAGAGATTAAAACACTATATATTAATAAATACCGGGAATAGGATAGTTGTATAATCCTTATTAAAGTGGAAGACAAGTAGCTTTTAAATACTTCTAATCCTTTCAAAGTATATCTAAAGATTAAAAATACAATCTTTGGATTACAATTTGAACTGATTCCGTTATTATATTGTAATAGAATAAGGTGGATACTTGAATATAAAACACTATTGATTTATTGGATGATTTTAAAACAAAAAAACCATACAAAATTGATCAATATATTCAGTACAACTAATATACAAATAGTAGAAATGTGGTATAATTACATTATACCTTAAATACTATATAATACTATAGAACTTTTTATAATCCTTACTAATGAAATGATTTGTAAGGAAATCAGAGTCTAGATAAATGAGAGCCTAATATAATACTGAACTACTAAATACAAAGTAAACCTATTGGATTGTAAGCTTTAGAAAACTAGTGAAGTTATTCCGACTTTTCAATACTAATAAGTTTTCGAAACTTTTAGAGAAGTAATAATACCCCTGATTTAAGCAATATATTATAGGATACTAGTTATATTACAATCCCTATATATATTACTGTCCAATCCAATATTCTAAATATAATAAAACAAATAATACTTATACTAATAAATAGATCTATAATCAATATCAAAAGGATATTCAATATATAGCTTACTTTAAAATCTTTCAATCTATGTATAACAATTGCCTGGCAGTTCTATAACTCATTAAAAGCAATTTGATTTGATTCATATATAAGTAGCTGAAAGTAATTAGAGAAATAAGTAAGAAGAATACCCAGACAATCCGAAAGGGAAAGAACTCTATTTCTATTATAAGCACTTTACTTTAGATAGTTATTATTAGCCTATTTATTCCGGGTGTGTATATTATTGTCTATAAGAATTAATAATAGATTATTGATCGATTCTTTAAATAGGCTTGGATAAAAAAAGAGCCTTTTAATATTATCTATATATCTATTCGTAATCTGCTTTATTAAGTTAATAAGGGAATGAATTATAATATAACTATTATTGTAGAGAAAGTTTTCTTATTATTTGACTTTAAAATGAGCGAGGCAAATGAGCCGGCAGCCAATGAGAATTCAGCTATTATTATATGAATTATATGAATAATATGATTATAATGGGGGATGAGGGGTTCATAATTGTATAGGCTAATATAGGGTGTGAATATTTTAATTATATTATTCTTTTTTAGATAGCTGGGGAGGCTGGTATAGATATCATTTATATTCAAGAGCCCCGATTATACAATAATTTGGTAATACAAAACTATATTGTATATAATTGATATCAGTCGATTAATATATGGGGATTAACAAATGATTCTGATAATTCTGAAAGTGGATTGCGGGTTATTATCTATATTTGCAAAAAGGTCAATCTGAAAGTAAGGTAGATAAAACAAAGTAGTAGTAGAGATCTTTTATAGATTAATATCAACAGCTATTCGATTCTCAATATTCATTGAGCTCTATTCGATCTGATTATAATAGGATATCTATTTGATTTAGAAATCCTTTTTAGAATCGAAATAATTATAGAAAGCGATTTCAATATGAAGTACGATCTATAGGAACCTAGAGTACTAAGTGCTAATCAAAGTGATGCATTTGTATAATAGGTTAGCGAATAAGAAATGGAGTATATTGGAACCCTAGGTGTATCTATTTATACAAAAAATCATATTCTGGATTTGACTTTTTCCAATTTCCTGATTGTAATAATAGTAATTGATGAAGATCTGTATTGTAAATCTGATTATATTATTCAAGTGATTACTATTGTAAGTAGGGGGGCCTCCGAGTTCGAATAAATGTATTATTAGATCCGGGATTCAGATTTGCTTAATTTAGTAGATATAATAATCAATTGATTAATGAGCTTTTAGAATACCGATATTCAAATCATTCAGAATATTGATAATCTTATCTCCAAAATGATAAATATATTGAGTATAGTTATAAAAGCTATTGGGTAGAAGAATCGAAAACTTTGTCGATCCTTTTTATAGTGGATTGATGAGTATAGGGAGATATACTGAATATATATAATAGTTAGAAGAATTGAGACTACAAACAAAAAGGAGAATACCCTTTATAATCTATAAAAAGTAGTAAGATTATTCAAACAAACTTATTAAACTAAACATTTAAATGGTATATAGAATAATTAGGAATTCTACAAGATTATAAATTGATATAAGATAATTCCGGAGATTGTTTTTAAAAGCCCCTTTCTAATAATTAATAGATAAAAGATTATTAATATTAGAAAGAAAGCTGAAGCACTTTTTATAATAATCCTCGATTACTTCAAAGTGATAGATAATTTGCTGAATAATTTATTTCGGGAATAAGGCGAATATTTATTCTTTTTGTAGAAGAGAATAATTATTGTAGAGGAAATGGAGAAATATATAATAGGAACCAAAAGCATTTCATTAAATATTAACAAAACAACTGTTTGCTTTTTCAAGGTATACTAATTTAGTATTGAAAAGCCGATATATAAAATCTTTGCTTTGTATCTAACACTTAGTTATTATCTGAATAAATAGAAACTTATTGAGATAATGATATTATTAAAGATCAGGAAGAAGAATAGGATATTGCTAAGATTGTGGAGACTGATTATATTAATATTATATATTAGCAAAGGGCTTGAGAAATATATTGCTAATTAGATTGTATAGATTGCTATAAAATACAAAGTGATTAGCTTATAGTATTATAGTGTATTACCGAAAAGAGCTGGAATCGATTTTACTATTGCCTTTACTTATAATATAAAGCTAACTCTAGCCTTTGGTAATATAATTATACTAATAACAATAGATATATAAAGTGTATATAATATACTCCTCAAATAGCAATTGCTATAATATATAAGGAAATAGGACTAGCTTATATTACTTCTACAATTCATTGAATCTTTTTTATTAGAAAGGTATATACAAATGCGGCTTGAAGAGGTTATAATTCGGGATTTTCTGGTTGTATATAGTACTCCTCAAAGATTGCTGTTCTCTTCGATTCTATATACCTTATATCTTACTAAGCTTTTTAATTAAAACAAAACGTAATGTTTTGGATATATTGATAATATAGTAATATATTATTTATCGAGGGATCTATCTATAAATGTTTATACATTTCAAAAAACTATATAGTGTATTCTGAGATAGGGAGATCGGAATAAGGTCTTCTTCGTATCAGAAAAGTTCGAACTACTTTATATCTCGAGAAGATATAATATAGCAAATCTGGCTATAAGAATCAATCCGGATCTAGTTATTATACTAATTCCTTTAGGGATTATTGACGGAATATAGTCTATTTTGTATTAACTTAGAATTTTTTTCGATTACTAATTAACATTCCTATAATATATTAAAATCCGAATAATAAAAGCTATATGAGTAGTTGCTTATATTTAATCGATAGTATATATAATTTATAGATTATTTATTGCCTATTTACGAAAAGCGATTATTATATATATTCTTTTTGTTACCCTTTTCGGTTTAAAGGTATAGTTTAATAGATTATTTAAATATTTCTCTAATATAAGCTAAGTATCTATTAGCACTCGATTCAAAAAGTATATTGATTTTATTAGTAAAACTATTAATATTATAGCCCGAGGAGTGCTATTGATTTATAAAACTATTCTAATAATTATATTTATTATAGAAATAGGATTACTATTTGAGATTGTTATATTCGAATAAGTAAGATTAAGATTTGTTTTTAGATTCTAAATAATAAATACTCAGTATTTATTAATAAATCAGCTGAAACTGAATCTTAGGAAGAGAGGCTGAGGTATTGGTATACTGAAAGGATCTATAATCAAATTATAAAGAATGGGATGAATGTTTCCAGCAATTAAATGTTCGAAGCTTTTGTAACTGTATTTCTCCTTCAAATATTAAAGCAATCCAATAGATAAGCTGATTAAGGATAATACTATGAAAGCCTTTAAAGGCTGATAGGATTGGCTTCCGTTAGAAGATTATATAGTCTTTTTAGATAGATCCGAGTAGTATATCGAGTATAGTTATTATATAGGATATAGATATACAATTTATTATAGAAAGTAATAGATTAATAATAGATTCGAATAGATATATAATCAATCATATATTTTCGATATAAAAGTAATCAATATCTAACAAAGACTTAAGCAACTCCTATATATAATTGAGCAACCTTTCAAAGACCGAATATAACTATATATCGATAGTACCTCAGTGATCTGAAAACTATAAGGAAGTATTACTAAATTGTTTCAATAGGCCTACTATAAATACTATTAAGCAATACAATACTACAATATTAAGATCAAATAGGCTTTAGAATATATTAAGATAAAAAGCAACAAGGCAATTAATCATTTAGCCAATCGGAGTATAACAAGGCTAATAAATACTTACCTATTAATTCTATCTATAATAAGCAATATATATTCAATTCTCAGAAACAAATACCAATTCTCAGAAAGTATATAATAGACTACAAAGAAAGATCTAATCTCTGAGATATATTATATCTAGAAACCAGTATACAATATTTCAAAACTACTCGGTTTTAAACTCTCTTATAGAATTCTACACCAGCTTCTAATAATACAAACCAATTATAGCGACTTCTCAATTTATTATATAAGATTCAATTATAAAGATAGCTATAATACTTACTTTTATAATAGTAATAAATCCCTATAGTATTTTTTCTAATGTTTAATTAATAATGAGATATAAATCAATTAGTTATTTATATTCAACTGGATTTATATTGAATAGGATGCAATTGTATATATGAAATATATCTTACAATCTCAAAATAGCTTTATCAAACTTCTTTCTAGATCCAGATTCTATTCTCGAATCTACTCAAATTTCGTATAAAATATACAACTTTTATATTCCGCTCATCTACTACAAAGAAAAGCATTTTGTTATAATAATCTAAACCGTATACCAAACAATTATATATATTATAAATACTCTCCTAATCAAATACGATCACTCCTTACACCTATCAATACCTAGATGATATATAATAGCTAGACTAAGAGAACAAGATAATCGTTGGGCTATTGTATATAGAACCAAGTAGAGAATTATTAGGGGAGGAAGTATCCAATTAACTACTATTATACTACTATAAACAGCTAAAATACTAGCGCTTCGCAGGCCCGCTTATGAGTATGTCTAGAATACCCCTAGGGAGGTCAGATATTAGACATTAATCACTATAAATAAAACTATACTTATTAATAGAAAACTATTGAATAATAAATATATTCTAAGGAATAAATTAGATTGTTTTAATAAGTTAATTAAAAGAAAAATACAATTAGTTATTAAAGAATATTTACAGAGATATAGAATAGATTTCCAAAAGATCTTTATTAGTATAATAAAATATTTAATATTATATATTTTATTAACAAAAATTATTATAGAAAATTTAGAAATCAATAATATAAATATTAATATAGTATTTTTGAATAATAAGCTAACAAATATAGAAATCCTTATAGAAATATTAAGATTCTTTAAAACAATCTTTCCCGAAATCAAGTTTAAAGATAAATTATATCTCAAATTGAAAAAGTTCCTTTATAGGTTTAAACAAGCTCTATATATTTAGTGGATAGTTATATAAAGATTCTTCAAAAGAATTAAGCTCGAAGAATCAATAGCAAATCCAAATCTTTCTATAGGAAAAGGAATATATATTTTATTATATATAAATGATCTATTAATAATAAGAAATTATATTAATATCGATTCTATAAAAAAGATAATAAGAAGTTAATAGAAATATAAGGATTTAGATGAAACAAGAATATTTCTAGATATTCAAATAAAATGAAATCAATGAATTCGATCTCTCAAAATATATTACTCCAATTATATAAAGAAGATTTTGTAAAGATTTAGTATCGATATAATAAATACAAAAGACTTTCCCTTATTATTTAGTATTATTATATAAGATATATATAAAGACGAACTCCTTTATAAAAATAATAAAATAATATATTTTTAAATCATTAGTTATACTATTTATTTCTTCAATAATATTCAATTTAATATAGTATATTCTATAAGCTAGCTTACTCGAATTATATAAGCACTAGGGGAAAATCATTTAGTATTTGTAAAGTATTTGCTTCAATATTTTATTGGTATATATTCAATTAGTATAGTTTATTCAAATCAATTGAATATGCTTTTATACGAATATTAGGAATATATAGATTCCATTTAAGGATTTGTAGTAGATAGAAAGTCAATATAAAGAATAGCTCTTATTAAATATAGAGGAGCTATAATTTGATTATTAATAAAACAGAAATTAACTTCCTTTTATATAATAGAAATAGAAATTATAATAGCTAATAAAAAAGCTAAAGAGATTATATAATTAAAAAAGCTGATTAAAAACTTTAATGAATAATTAAATAACAAGCTATTTATTTCAATCCTATATCGTTGTTGGAAATCATATGTGATATATGATTAATACTAAGCAGTATACTAGTAACAAAATACCTTTTTCTGACAATTGTAATAATACAAATAGAATTGATTGAATATAAGAAAATAAATTCTATAGTAAAGCCAAATATATCGATATTCAATAGTATTATATTTAAAAGAATATAATTGTCAGAAAAAGGTTTATTTATTACTAGTATAAGTCAACTACCCCACTTTCGGGCTACCCCTTTTTTAGGCCACCTTAAAAAAGCTCATTGTAAAAAGCAATCTACTTTTTTCAATCTTTAATAATTTTATAATATTTGAATTAATTAATATAAAATTCTAATATATTATTATTTATATTATAATAAAGATATATATTGAAATTAATATTAATTCGATTTTGTATACTATTGTAAATAGTATTTCAATTTGGAAAGCTGTTTTGGATTTCGGAATTCTGAAAGTCATTTTTCAAAATTATATAAAAGATTATTTATTTTATCGAAAAGATACTCAATATATATAAAAGATAGCTTTGATTTAAGAAAAACAATTAGCAGAATAGATATTAATATAAAAGTCTTTGAGAACTAATTCTATATATCAATAAATTTGTAAAATTAAAAAAAGACTCCTTAATATTAGAGGAAGTAATTCTACATTTAGAAAACAATAGATATATAACTTTCTTTCAAGAAATCCAGAAATTAAAATTAAAAAATAATTCAGAATCGATTTTGTATATATTTCCAATATAACAATTGATATTATTAATTAATAATTCCCAAAGTTAGATTTATTTATAATCAAATCTATTAAGTTCGAACATTAATATAATATAAATAAAACTAGTATAATGAAAAATCAAGATTTAAATGGTTTAGTTTTAGGAAACTTAGAACATCGTTTTATTTAGAAAAAGCAATCTGGTTTTAAAATTTGGATATCATTTATAAAATGTATATCAACTATTAGAAAAGCATTTAATCCTTTTATTATTTTTAAGGGAAAAATCAATACAATAATAATAGTTTTCGATAGATTTGATTCCTTATAAAAACTGGAACTTTATTGTTATAAATAATAGATAGATTATAAATACTATTGATTTAAAATAATTCAAAAAGGTTTTTATACTTCAAATTAAGCCAATTCGGCTGAAGGAATTAAGATTATTAATTTTGGATAGGTATAGAAGTTACAAAACTATTGAATTTATACTTGAATACTTCAAATATAATATACACCTTTTATTCTTATTACTATATACATCACATATATTATAATCTCTTAATTTATTCATTTTTTCATTTTTCAAAATCTCATATAGATACTATTTCAATAAATTGAATTCTTTATTTGAATCTAGATCAATTAGCAAGTCTAACTTTCTTTTATACTATTAAAAAGCAAGAATAGATATTTTAATAATTCATAATATACTAACTGAATAGAAAGCATTAGGATTATAACTTCAAAATCGCGCTAAGCCTATTATATTCAGATTATTGTTTGAAAATAGTAATAAAGAGGTTTCAAATCAGAATATACTTTCTGATAATGATCCTGTATATAAATAGATTAAAGAAATATCAATAATAGATTTTAAAACACCTCAGAAAGCTAATGATTTAAAATTATATATCTATATAATAATTCGTAATAACAAAACTGATCTTCCAATTTATTATCTATTATTTCGAAAGATTATTAAAGGATTTGATATTAAGAACTATCAAATTATATAATCTAGATATCAAATAAAACAATTGGAGTATCAATTAAAGTAAGCTATATTTAAAAAGAGATATAAGGTGAAAACTAACCCAAATTCATGGTTTTCGAAGATTAAAGAAATTAGAAAGGTACAAATTCAAACAGATAACTATAGAATTAATACAATTAATTCTAATAATAATAATGAAAGTAAGGCTTTAATCGTTTATTATAATATTGAATAGTTGTTGAGTTATTAGTATTTAAATACAATATAATATAAATTTTTGAGGTGGCCCAAAAGAGGGATGGCCTGAAAGTGGGGTAGTTGACTTACTGCTTAGTACATTATGTAATATATGATTTCTAATACGCCCTCTTAAGTAGTATACCCTATAGCTCCTTCCTTGGGAGCTAGCTCTACGCTTTAACGCTTCTCGTTCAGGGAGCGGAGCTAAACCTCTTCTAGGTTGCATATGACTGTGTGGATCCACTTTTTCTAATCACCAAGTTACACCGGATGTGGGTCTTGTATCATCAAATGATACACTTTACTATTACGCCATCCGGGCTTATAACTGTCACGAATCGGACAGGATCGCAATGCAATCGGTCATATGCGCTTTTGTGTATATATATGATTATATATATATAATTAGTTTATATAGCTTTCGAAGGAGTAATTTGCTTTTGCTTCTTTAGTTATAGATTCTAAAGATATTTTGTATTCTGTATTGTAGTTCTTCTAAAGCAAAGTGTTATATTATTTATAACTTTTTTCAAAGCATTTGATTATTTAGTAATTGATCAAATAATACATTATATTTTAATACTTTTTTGGGTGAATTGTTATTCCAATTATTATTTATAGGAAGAAGATTTATTCCGGTTTAATCCTAATAAAGATATTTTCTTTGAAATATTATGAAGTTATAAGTATTATTATTATATTTGATTCTATAAAATCTAACTTAGAAGTTTTTATATAAAACAGATTGTATTAATCTCTTTCTAATATAAAACAATAAACTGTTTGTATAGAATTATATATGAGTGTAATCCTTTTGTTATATATAATCTTAGGATTAGGAATCGATATTAGTAAAAGAGGAAAAGGTAAAGGTATAGTGTTTAATAATTACTTTCTAATCGAAGATTCTCAATATAAAATCTAAGTATTTGAAATCTCAAGTCAAGTGTAGATTATTTGAAAGTTGTAGAATTAAATCGTTTAGTTTGTAAGTCATTTGGATAGTAAAACCTTAGTTAATTTATTTTTGTATTCTTATGAAATTTCTATAAACAAATGCGAAGTTAATACTTCTAAGGGCCTTCTTTCTACAATCGAAATGGATAATCCTATATCAGCGAAAAAGAAGTTATATTATTGAAAACCATTTCAAAATAATAAATCGGAATATTTATATTCTGATACAAATAGGAGTATTTACTCGAACAAATCTATATTCGGTTAAGATTCATAAAACTATTTGAAATAATCCTTTTGGTTTTTTACAATCCAATCGGATCATTTGTATATCCCAAAATCTATCAATTTTGTATCGAAATTTAAAGATAATATAGAACTCTGGGCAAGCTTATAGACTTTATTAGTTTCAGAATAATTATAACTTTATTTGATTGTATTTATAATTGAATTGTATCAGCAATTATATATAATCGATTAAATCGAAGAAGAAGCTCAAAAGTATATATATATATTATATATATAGATACCCTAATTGATTAGGCAATAATTGATTAAAAAACTTGTAGTTATATATCGAAACTCTATTGAGATTGATTATATATAAATTGAATATAAGTATTAGATAATATTAAATAATATTCAAAAAGGTAATTTTGTAATATAGTATTATAAGTTTTGTTTATTTATTATATAAATAGAAATCATTAATAAAAAGATCTTTTTATATAATCTAAAAAGGAAAATTTCCGATTTCTTTTAATAAAGTTTAGATTTCTATAAAAATGATTGCAAAATAGTGAAGCAATTGGTTAATAAGTTTATTGAGATTGATAAATTAGAAGTTATTTTTAGGGAGCATAATTGTATTAGATTAGTCAAAAAGATGTTAATCAAAAAACTGTTGAGTGGTAACTTTATTTTGTAATCTACTAAAAGTGTAATCTAATTGGGTATTGATTTAACCCTATTATATTCAGCTTGTATATTTAATACTAATTGCAATATTCCTTTTGGGTATATTGGAATATTTAAATCTAGTTTTATATTTGTTATAGGTAATAACTTCAATTATATTAATTCATTCCTTTTATTAAGGGTTGGTTATAGTTCGATATTATATGTTGAAATATGATATAGTGAGTAATGAAATAAGGTGGTTTTGGGTATGATTTATTATTGTATAATTTGACTAAAGATTTAGAATAAGATTGTATATATTCGTAGAATATAAGGCTATTCAAGACGAAACAATATTAGTCCTGATTAGGCCTTAGTATTAGGCTATGGATATTAACTATTTTCAATATACCCCTTAGTTAGTGATGTAAATAACTACTAAATTGTTCTATATCAGTATTATAATATTATATCTACCCTTTCTTTAATGTTTTTTAATCCCAATTTTGTTTTCTAATACCCTTTGCTAAGTATTCCTTATTTCTCTCTAATATATTTTGTTGTTGTCGATGTATATTTCCTAAATAATTAAGAGATAAGTGAGTCTATTTTGTAACTTACCCAAATGTAATATTTTGACAAATCTGGTATGTTTAATAAATGAGAGGGGTTTAATTAATCCGTTTGTAGTTTATTGGTTGGTTGGAGTAAACTAGAGATTTATATAATTCTGAGTGATTTGTTTTCGAATATAGTAATATTTTATAACTATATATTTGATTTGTTGATAGATTTCAGGATTTTTGATTAAGACTAAACTACTCTGATTGTTGCTAATGATTTTGATTTTTTCGGTTTTTGAATATTTGTATTTTAAAATGGTTAATTCGGTAAGGAATTGTTTAATTTATAATACCTTTATTGAGGTTTTATATAGATTATAATATTCCGATTTGATTAAGTTTAAAGTAATAATCGATTGTTTCTTAGATTATATAAAAATGATTTTTTTGTATATAAAAAAAATATATCTGGATATACTTTTCTTAATAAAGAGATTATTACTATAATCAGAATCTGTATATCCCTTAATAATATAGCTATTGTTATTTTTATTATAGATAATAGTATAGTTGATAATATTGATAAAATATCTGAAAATTCGATTATAATATTTTATATAAATTTCAGAAGGATTTGTTAAAAAACGATAAAGGATATTCACACTATATATAATATTCGGGTGAGTATAAAGGAAATTGAATAATCCAATTTTGGATTAATATAAAACTGTGAATTGTGGTTCTATAATTCCTTTGTAGAGAACTATATTTTTAATTGCTTTTATAGCTATTGGAGTAGATTCCGATTTGTAATATTCGAAGCCAAACTTTTTAAGAATCTTTTGAATATAAAAATCTTGATAAAGAATGATGGTTTGGGTAATTAGATTTTGGTTAATTTGTATTTCTAAGAAATAGGAGATTGGTTCTAAGTTTTCTATTTTGAACTTATTTGAAAGGTTTTTTTTAAATATTATACATTCCTTATTTTTATTTATAATTAGAAGGTCATTGATATATATAACAATAATAATCTTAATAGTTTTGTTGAAATAAATATAGTTATTAATCTTTATTAAAATAAAACCTTATTCAAAAAAATATATATCAAAGAGTTTCTTATTATTAGTATAGTATTTGATTTAAGCTATAAAGGGTTTTAATTAATTGGCTGACTCAAACGACTCTATTGGGATTCTCTCCAGATTATTTATATAATACATTATTCTACTTTCAATAAAGTAGAAATTCGATATATACAAATAGGTTGTTAGGCATTATAGTATTCAAAAATATTGTAATTATATTTATTTGGAATACTTATAAGTTGTATTTTGATATAATTGCTATAACTATTTTTTATAATATATTCTTATATATTTTAGTAAAAATCTAATCGAAATCTTATTTATATCTTTATTCAAATCCTTAAACAACCCAGTGAGTTTTGTATCTTATTATATTACCTTCTTGTGTTTACACTTATAAATAGTTCTATTATATAGAATCTTTTGATCTTTTATATTGGATCTCTTAATTAGTTTGAAAGTATTATTTTTTAAAATTGATTAATACTTCTCCTTAATGGATTTAATCTATTTATTCTTATTTAATAATCTTATAGTTTTATCAAATGATTTAGGATTGTTTTTAGAGTCACTAATAGCTATAATATAAATGCTGAGAATAGTTGTATATTGTTATTGGAGTATAAATAATAAATATTCTTCTTCTTCTTTTGATATAACTTTCTTTTTATTCTTTAAACCTTTCGATTTATTGTAATCTCTTTTCGATCCAAATATAATAGTTTTACTGACATCAATTTAATCAAACTCGTTTTTATTTATCATTTCAACGAATTTGTTGATAGTATTAGATCGTTTATTAATATCAGTAATTAATTCGTCCGGTTGGGTATAAATAAAACTATCTATAAATGTCAAATCATTTATATTATTTCTTTTTTAGTTTTGATATCTATTATTGTAATTATTGTTGTTGTTTGAATTGGTGAGAAATCCTAATTCATTAAATCTGATACTAAATAAATATACAATCTTATTATTTATTTGATTTGGAATAAACATTCTATAAATATAATTGTCTTTGAAATCAATAAATATGCTTTTTTCGGTATGTGGGATAAACTTTTCATTTGCAATTCTATATTTTTTGGGTATATAAATGTATATAATATTGTTAAGTATTTATAGATGAGATATATTAGGGCAATTATTTATACCAGAACGAATATGATTTATATAAGACTTATATAATGTAATACCTCTCGGGAGTGTGTAAATTATGGTATAGTTTATAATATAGTTTATAATATAGATTATACTATATAGGATTTCAGATTAAAGGAATAATAGAATACTTATTTCCAAAAAGATTGGATAAGCTTTTTCTAGAATAATACAAATCGAATATTCTGAGATATTATTCTGATTGGGAGTATATAATATTATAAACTCCAAATAGGAGTTCAAATCTTTAATCATTTAATTGAGTTCGGAACAACTACATTTATTTTCATTGTTAAATCTCTATATTAATATTATAATATTATATTGAGTTTTTATATATTTGTTTATAAGCTTTATTACTTTTTTAGTATCTCCTTTCTTCTTATATATAAAAATTATATATTCCCGAGTTTTTTTATTTATAAATAATATTGTATATTCGTAATTATTGAATCCCAAAAAATGAATTTTGATTATATTAATATTCATTTATTCAAAGGGGTATATTATATAATTATCAACCGTTTTTCTTTTTAATCAATAAAACTTGCCAAGTTTGTATAATTTATATACTTTTGCTTTCTTCTTAAAATAACTTTATAAATTTTTTTCAAATAATCCTTTTATAACTTTCTATATCTTTTTGATGTTTTCTAATAAAAGATATTCGAATCCATAATACTAAACTTTTATTGGTATATTTGTTGAATTTATTATATAAAGTATTACTAATAATATACTTTAGATTTTAGGTATATTGAAAACCTAAATATAGAGATTTTGTTATGGACATTCTAACAAAAGAGGATCGTGCATCGATAGTGCTGAGTACTTGGATTTTATAGAGTTAGGATTAGGAAATAGATCTAAGTTTTGGGGCTAAATAAGTATTCGAACATTATAGCTCCAAAATCTATATATTCTTATTGGATTGATAATAGGGTGTATATAAATAGAAATTATAGAGTTTCTATAGGTTTTAGAAGAATAATGAAAAGTTTTGTATTAAGAGATAATTAGTTGATTTATTACTATATTAGTTTTTATAGTTCTTTTTATTTATTTAAAAAAGAGTAATCCGTTAATAATCGATTAGTGGATATTTATTTTTTCAAAAATAGTTGTTATAAGAAGAATACTTAGAATAGGAGGTAACCTATATTTTCAGGATAAGATATAAAGTCAAATAGGGGATGAATTGGATCTATTCTATTAAGATAATAATGAAGTAGAGATGTTAGTAGAATAAGGGCGATACTTATAAAATATAATGTTTAATTGTTTCAGGGTAGAAATCGATTTAGTTTAATAAGTTATTAAAATGGAGTGATAATAAGGAGAGAATATAAATAATAATATATTCCTTTTTCAATAGAAATACAATATCTTGAAGGTTTAGTTATCCAGATTGGTAATTAAGGGATTGCTATTTCCTTAAATGAATTCCAATAGGTAATAGCTATTAATCCAAGCAAATCTTTTAAATTGTAAAGGTTATTTAAATATTATGGATTGAATATAAGGGAAGCTAAAGATTTCTTTTTCTAGGTGGAAGTTATATTTTGTAGTGATAATGGATATTATTTTTTTATTAATGAAAAGAAGATTGATTATTTTGTTTAATATTTCGAAAAACAATTTCTAGTGATTTGGTGTTGATATGATAGTGAATATAAAGATGAGGTAAAGAATTAGAAAGATTTTAAAGAATATATATATAATGTAATTATAGATAAAAGTAGTTGTTAAAAATAATTGATTCAATAAATTATTAATATAAAATAAAAACTAGGATAGAATATAAACTCTTTTATAACCTATTTAGATGGATTAGAAGAAGATATTGAATAAGAGCCGGAGAGTATATGTTGTGAAAGACTATTTGTTAGTTTATATCCTAATATAGTAAAACAAATATCCAAATTTTTATATTCATTTAATATAAGAAGTAAATTCATTAAACAAGTTTATAGATTAGAAAGTATAAATAAATTATATTGTAGGTAAGATACTAGGGATATAATGTAATACTAGAAATATAATTAATCCCTATTCTAATAAAACAATCCTTCAAAATGATTTAAGAAAGAGAAACAAAAATCGAATGAAAATTAAAACTCAAATCAAAAAGATATAGGAAATAATACTATTATTCTATATATGGATTGTTTATATAATATTATTTGTTATAAATATTAACAATTGGGGTATTATATTAATAAATATAAAAATGTTATTGTATATAGATATTACAAAAAGAGTTATAGAGTAAAAGATTGCCCCAATATCCTATTGAATGTAATCCTTTTGGAAAACACCTAGATTTAGTAATTATAATAACTATCTATTCAATACTAGGTTCTAAATAAAAAGGGTGTATTATTTTTATAGTTATAATAGTATTTTAAAACGATTATTAATCGTTAGTTCTTTAATACTTTATTGGTTCTGGGGTAGAAACTAATATTATTTAATAAAACAAATGTATAAAATGGAATTAAACCCTAAATATAAAGGGAATTATATTATAATCAGCTAATAGTATTACTATTCCTTTGTATAGGAACTATTAGTTTTTTATTAATATAAAAAATAAAACAGAAAAACAAAGAATTTATAATTATATATTTATTATAGCTATATTAGATTTATTATATATTAATATAGTATTAGATTTACTATAACTTCAAATAGTGAATCCGAATATAGATTGAAGATCGATAGAACTCTACTTTCAATCTATTATTAATAAACTTGAAATAATAAATATAAAAGAACTTTATAAAGAAATAAAATAAGATATATAAATATGTATAATATTTCTAAAGATTTTATAAAGTAATATAAAAGAATAATAAGTATTTACTATTATTATATTAGAAATACTAAAAGAATATAAAGATTATAGAAAAGCTTTTTCAAAAAACAAAAATAGTCTTTTATTAGATTATTATCTACTAGAATATTATATAGATTTCGAATCCGATTCGATATCTCCTTAAAAACCAGTTTATTTCCTTTTCGAAAAAGAATTAATTATATTAAAGAAATATCTCAAAAAATTTCAAAAAAAAGAATAAATACAAAGATCCATTAGCCCTATAGAAGCTTTAATTATATTTATATTAAAAAAAGGGGGTAGCTTTCGGTTATATATCGATTATCAAAGGGTTAATTATATTACAAAAAAGGATCGAACCTTACTATCTTTTATAAATAAATCCTTGGATAGATTTCGATAAGGAATAATTTTTATTAAGCTAGATCTTAAAGATATATATTATTGTATTCATATAAAAGCTAGTGATAAATGGAAGGTAGCATTCCGTATATAATATAGCCAATTTGAATATCTTATAATACCATTTGGTTTAATAAATTTGTCAGTTATATTTCAAATATATATAAATCAAGTATTAGTAGATCTAACAAATAGTATTTGTATTATATATCTTAATGATATTTTAATATATTCAAAAGATAGAGATATATATATAACGGATATCCGCTGTATATTCGATAGATTAATCGAATATAAGTTTTATATTAAATTAAAAAAATATATCTTTTATATTTATAAGATCAAATTTTTGGGATTTGTAGTTTCTAGTATTAAAGTAAAAATGAAACCCAGTTGTATTGAAACTATAATTAAATAACCAATACCTAAAAACCTTAGGGATATATAAGTATTTCTAGAATTTATAAATTTCTACTAACGATTTATTAGAGCCTATTCAATAATAACTTATAATTTAATTACTTTAATAAAAGGAATTAAGAAAGGAAAGGTAATAATAGAATTTAAATAGATTAAAGAAGCTTAGAAGGTATTTGAAGTATTGAAAAAGGCTTTTATAATAGTATCTATTCTCTATCATTTTAAGTTATTATTTTAAATAATAATCGAAACTGATTCCTTAGATTTTGTATTAGAATATATATTATTATAATTATTCCTAAAGGGAATAGTAGAAGTATTGATATAATAGTAGTATTCTATTGTGTTCTATTTATATAAGTTCAATTTAATAAAATAATAATATTTTATATATGATTAAGAACTTTTGGTTATTTATATAGTATTTATGAAATGGCGATATTATATAGTAAGTAGTTAGTATACTATTGTAATAAAAATAGATTATAATAGCCTTCAATATTTTATAATAAAGAAAACTCTTAATAACAAACAAGCTTGATAGATAGAGATTTTGGTAGCCTATGATTTTGAAATTATATATAGATTAGAAAAGCTTAATCCTATAGACAGGCTATTACAACACCCTAATTATATTATTGATATAGTAGATATTAATAATATATTATTAATACTATAGAATAAATTAAAGAATATCACAATAATAGTAAAGATATTTTATTAGTTAAATTGAAAGACTGAATCTCTATATAACACTTTAAACCTTTTACAAAGAGAAAGGTATAGTTTACTATTATATAATTAGATAAAATTATTAATAGAAACTGGTTATAAACAATCAATACTATATTGGGTAGCTAGGATTATAGTAGAAAACGAAATAGTATTCAAATCAATATCTGAATCTATAGGAAATACTTTATTATAGCTCCAAAAGGATAATGATTTTATAAAGAATAAGGAATATCTAAAATAAGGATTATATTCTATTAGAGCTATCTCACCTTAGCAAATAAATGCTGATAACTTTCTTAAATATAAGGGAAATGTATATATTCCGCTTAATCTAGTAATAAAAACTGAGATTCTAAAAACCCATTATAATAATTCTACAAATGGATATTGGAGTGTAACAAAGATATTTGAAATATTAAAAAATGAATATTATTAGCTATCAATAAAAAAAGATATTAAATAATATATTAAGATATATATGATATATTAATGAATAACTATAAAAAGGTATTGATTATATAGTGAGTTATAAACCCTTCCTATATTTACAAAACTTTGATAAAAAATAACTATAGATTTTATTATAGATTTACTTTTTTCAAAAATAGTAAAGTATATTTATAATACTATACTTATAATAATCAATAGGTTTACAAAGTTGACCTATTATATACCTATAATTAAAACAATTATATCCTCAGAACTAGCAGATATACTAATATATAATGTTTTTAAAGATTTTAATATACTAAAAGATATTATATCAAATAGAGATCTACAATTCGTAAACAAGTTTTGAAATAGCTTACTATTTTACCTACAAATTAGAAGAAAACTTTCAATAGCGTTCCATTCTTAAATTAATAATCAAACAAAATACTAGAATCAGAACTTAATTTATTATATCAGCTGTTATATAAATTATAAACAAAATAATTGGGTATCACTATTATTCTTTACAAAGTTTATTTATAATTCGATATAGTATAGCTTTATAAATACTTCCCTATTCCAAACAATATATAATTTTCAATCAATATTTCATTATATTAGTAAGGATATTAATTCAAAAGGAAAAGTATTAGCTATATATAAATGGATCGGAAGCTTAAATAAAAAAACAAAAGAAATTAAAAGAATTTTGAAAAATAGTTATAGAACAAAAAGCTACAAATATTAAGAAAGTATTACCCTAGCGATTTAATATTGAAGATAAGGTAATACTAAATATAAAATATATTAAATAATTATATTCAAAAAAGAAATTCTTTAATCGATTTATAGAACCTTTTATAATAACTAATATAAAAACTAATAATTAAATATACAAACTTAAATTACCTTCAACCTACAAGATTTATAACATTTTTTATATTTCATTTCTAAAGCCATAATATAAATAACCAAGGACTATAAATCCCCTACTATCTAAAGAAATTGATAAGTATATAGAATATAAAATAGAAAAATTATAGTATATAGAATAAAAGATAAAAGTACATAATATTTAATTCAATAGAAAGACTACCAACCAGTAAAAAATATATAAGAAGTTTTACAAGATTTTAAAAATACAAAAAAAGCTTTAAAAGAATATAATAAAAAAGGAATATTATTAATATAAAGCTAAAGGAAAAAATATAAAACTACAAAATAATAAAAGAATACTTAATACCTATATATACACCGCCAATATTATAAAGCTACAAACATTGTATTTCCACTCAATTCTTCTGATTCTAATATAAATAAGATTGATTACCTTCCTTCATAAGTATACTATATATAACTACTAACTACCTCGCCTCTACTTTATATTATTTCATAATATAAGGTTTTAACAATCCAATATCGGAATTAATATTATCGATATCCTTATTAGAATTAGAAACCTAAGATTGTTTTTATAATTTCCAAATTACTTTATTACTAGATTAGATATATTCTATTTTAATTCTGGTTTTTAGATATTAGATAGAAAATACTATAGACTTAATAATAGAAGATTCTAAAACAATTATTAATCTTAAAATTATCAAATTATTCTATAAAGTTTATAATTATAAAAAAGTCTTAAAAAGTAGAATAAATATATATTATTATTATTGGAATCAATTATTAGATCCTTATTTAGCAAATCGAAAAGAGTAGTATGGTTTTTATTATTGTTCTTATTTCCTTCCTTAAGGATATCAATAGTAATATAATTAGATATCGATTCGCTAGTATTTATATAATGTTTTTTGAAAGAATAATTGCTATCCGAGATGGATTTCCAAGATTTAATAGAAAAACCGGATTGATTATTAGAATCCCTAATATTCAAATTCAAGTTTAAATCTACCCGAGTTTTCACTTTAGAAGGAATAGATTTTTGAAGAGAATCAATATCCCAATATCTTTATATAACCAAACCAGTAATAGGATATAGGGTTATTATACTTTTTAAAAAATTTGTAAAGGATTATTGAGTAAATGAAATAAGGTATCGATCAAATATCGTTCTAGTAGTGATATACCTAGGTATTACAAGCGGAATAGAAACCTTTGGATTTCGAACTTTTTGAAAGAACTCTAAAAAACAAATAGGGATATTATATTCAGGATTATCAAAATATAAAAGAATTTATATAGAACTTGCTATCTATTCCAGAATATCCATTCCTAAAGGTTTATCAATCTAAGATTTGAATATAGCTTTAATCTTCTAGGACTTAGAAGACCAACTACAGCGAGCTAATATAATAATAATAGATTTAGGAATAGTTTTAGAAATAAATGGAATAAGAAAAGCTGGCGGGGTAGCTAGTGTATATAAAACAGAAAAGATAAAAAGATCGAAATCATTTTCAAATAAATCATTCAAATAATCCAACTATATAATACTAGTTTTTATTATATATATATATTTAATTATTCCGATATATTAATCTTCTTCATTTGAATCTCTTACTATATTTAATCCTATTATTGCATCAGGGATAACAATATTAAGAGTAAAGAAATTATTCTAAAAAATAAAGATTAATCAAAATAAATTTAATAAAATATCGATATAAAGGATTACTAATAACAAAACAATAGGAATCTATATAATATTCCATCAATTCATTTAATCTATCAATCTTCTTAAATAACAAAATACCTATTTCATTTAATATCTTTAATAGATATATATTACTATATTTAATCTTCTTACAAAGATAAAACTCTATATCTACTATATAGTAATTAGACTATTATATTGCTACCACTATAATATCAACTTCCAACTTACTTTTGTTGGGAATTGATTTCCAAATAGTTATAATCCAATATATTAAATTTATATCGGAAATGAAATAATTAAATATTGAATAGTATACTTTCCATTATCTACAATAATAAATATAAGAAGAATAAGGACCCTTATTAAAATTATAATAATCTTCTATATTGATAATAGGGATATATTTATAATAACAAAAACAGATCGGGATAATAAAATCTGGGGAACTATTAACAGATTATATAGTAATCTTAATAGTTTCAATTAAGAATACTATTAAAAAAAGAAGAAGGAAATTAATACTAATAAAAAAGAATCCACTTTCTATTCTAGAAAAGGTACTAACTTATAGATCTATTAGTAATCCACCAGCAGAATAGTAAAACATATAATTAAATATTTTTATTATTTATAGCATATATATTATTACAAGAATTTTATAGAATAAACTAGAAATTTGTTTTCGAAATACAATCTACCAATATTTCGATATCGATACGATTGTTGTATTACATAATCGAATCGGGAAATAAACAATCACTTCTCGGGATACAAAGTATAAAAGAAAGAGGTCTATTATAAATATTCTAATAAAAAAGGATTGTATATTAATAATACTAAGTACTTAGATCTTATAGAATTAGAATTGGAAAATAAATCTAAGTTCCAGGGTTAAATAAGTATTCGAATATTATAGCCCCGAAACCTATATATCCCTATCGAATCAATAATAGGGTGTATATGAATATAAATTACAGAGTTTCTATAGGTTTTAAAAGAATAATGAAAAGTCTTATATTAAGAGATAACTAATTGATTCATTACTGTATTAGCCCTTACAGATTTTAATCAATTTAGAATAGAATACTCTTGTTTTTATTATATATATAGCTTAAATCACTTTTATCCTTATTTGATTAAATATAATTACTACTTTTCCAAAGTCTAGAATCTGAAAACAATTTTATAGACAAATCAGGAAAGTGAAGTATTTCAAATAGAGTAATAAGATTGATTGAATTATCTGGTAATGTATATTCAATAACGGTTAAGTTAATATCAATAAATACTATAAAGCTGTTTGCTGATATTAAAATAAGATCGTTTACCTCTTTTGATAATAGGGTTTTATAGATTTTAAAATCTTTTCTATCCTATATACAATATACTAAAGCATCAATATTATAAAACCAGAAACTGTGTTTGAATAATATCCATACACTTTCGAATTTTGTAACCTCCTTATTTATAACTATTGATTCAGATACAAAAGATATTATAAATACAAAAAGCTTAAAAGTTATATAAATTGGGAATACTGCTATTACAAATCCTTTTATTCCTATTCCGAAATTTTCTTTTTTTGAATTATTTTTATTTTTATTATTTTTAATTGATTCTAAATATTCGGAATACTTTATTTTCTTCTATTCCATTTTCTTTTTTTAAGTAACCTTTTTATTATTATTCTTTGGATTGAAAAAGCAGGAATCTTAATGATTCTTTATTATTTTGGGTTGTATATAATATCTACAAATGACTTTATTATTATTATTGTTTGTAGATTTGTTGATCTTCTTTCCTTTTCCCTTGTTTTATTCTGTACCTCTTGTTTTGTTTCCGAATAGGGCTGAATTATATTTATTGAGGTTATTATTCTTATATATTTCGTTTATAAAGTTATCAATAAGAAATAATAAGCTGAAAATCTTTTCAATAGAATGATGTGTTTGGTATAAGTGTTGATCTATCCAAACTAGTAAGTATTTATTAACTTTATATATAAATTGAATATAATAATTGATATTTGTAAATTCGATATCAAGTTTTATAAGCTTTGTTATAGATACTTAATATTCAGTAATGAATTTCTCGATTGAATTGAATTTATTGAAATCGAGCTTTAGAAAATGTTTCTATTTGTTTATATATAAGTGGTAATCAGAACCCGTATATTATACTTTAAGTTTTTGAAATATATCTTTAGTTTTAGTATAGTTTTTGATAATCAATATTGTATTCTTATAAATAGAATTATAGATATAATATTTCATTCTAGTATTTTTGTTATTGTAATTTTCCTATTTTGTAACTATTTCTATTGATAATTCTAATTTCTTATTAATTAATAATAATACTAGATTTGTATTCTTATAGGGATTTGCTGGTTTTTTTATTTGTAAACAATCAGCTACATTATTTATTTCAGTTATATCCATAACATTTTCGAATCAAAGTTTGTAATTCTTTATATTTTTCAAATATATATATAGTAATAAAATAAGATTGTTTAATATTATAATCGAATTCGATTTGGAATCAAATAACAATATTATTATTGCTATTGTTTTTTGGGGTAATATATTTCTAGTTGATACTAATTACTATTGAATTTGATTATCAAAGTTTTAATAATCGTTGTCTTCATTATCGTCGTTTTGATTCAATCTTTCTACAAAATCACTTATTATATTAGTAGATGCTATAGTATTGTTTCTTTTTCGATATTCAATAAAAAGGTTTCTTTCATTTTTCTCTTTTTCAAATCTGATGCTTTTCTTTTCAGAAGTTTCGTTTAAATGTATAAAGTAAAAGAATGAAAGATCTGAATTATTATAAATTTAATATAAATTGAACCAAAAATAATGGAATTATAATGAAATTAACAAATTCAGGAATCTATCCTTCAGTTTACGCTTCCGGGTTTATAACTTATTGAAATATAACACAGTGAGTGATAAAATAAGGTAGTTTTGGGTATAATTCATTATTATATAGTTTGATTAAAGATCTAGAATAAGGTTGTGTGCGTTCGTAGAATATGAGGCTATTCAAGACGAAACGACGCTAGTCCCGATTGGTCCTTAGCACCAGGCTATGGATATTGACTACTTTCAACATTATATATAATCAGTTTTAATATTGTGAATAAACTTTATGAATCTATAGAGAAGGAAGATTTTCAAAATATTAAAAAAGATATAAAAGATTTGGATTTTGAAGTCCAAATAGAAACTATTAATACTACTTGCGAATTAGAAGAGTAATGTTTAAATCGAAGTATTTAGATAGAAAATTCTATCTAAATACAATCTGGGATATGAGATTTTTAGATTTAATAAAATTAATGAAAAATAATTCTATAATTCTATTTTGTATTATTTCGAAGAATGGATATTCATTTCAAATCTAATCACTTATAGATTCTAGAGTTAATAGATTTGCTTTTATTGATAAGATATTCCTTTTATTATTATTTCCTATATTTAAATCCTGATTGGTCTGAATTGATAATTCTATTGAAGTAAAAAGCTATAATAGAATAAGAGATTAATCTATTATTTATTTTATATTTCTTAATTTAATAGTTGATTTATAATAACAATTGTATTTACTATTTTTGATTATCGATTTGGGATTATATAATATAATTCTAGGCTGGATTTGGTTAATAGAAACCTGAGTGAAGTTCGATTATTTCAATCGATACCTTGATTAACTAGCTGAATACCCTTCTACTATTTTCTTATCTAAAAATATACTTTTAATTAGAAAAAACCTTCAGAAATCTAGAATCGATTATTTAAGGCAATGAGATACTAATAAGCGGAATACCCGAATAAATGAGATATACTATCGATTGAATGAAAACTAGGTGATTATAATACAATTATCAATTGTTCTTCCGGATATATCAATATCTTCTTAAGAATCTATTGAAACTAAGGTTTCAATTAAATTAAAAACAAAATCTAGTATATCGAAAGCATTTATTTTATTAGTATATGAATTTCTTTCTATTTGTATCTTCGAAGATTTCGATATTTGTATATTCAAGCTTTTACAATTCCAATTTATATATTGGAAGAGTAAGAATTATAAGTTCTTTGTAGTAATCTGTATAGAACTGAATAAAGCTATATTCATTTGATAAGAAGAAAGAAAAAGAATCTGTTTATTTTTTATTGTAATTGCTAATTTGAAAAGCTTCAAACTGGAAACCTTTGTATATCTCAATTGTATTGTGGTTAATATCGAATCAGAATTATTAATCTTTGAAATATATAGGGTATATTATTGAGTGTTCTCTAAATGTGAATCCAATATTTTATTTTCCTTTCGATTTTATAATTATAAGATTATATTAGAAGAAGAAGGTGAAAAGGCTTTCAAATATAGCTTCTTTTATAAAATGTCCCTAAAACAATTTGAAATTGTTAAAGAATATATTATTGAAAATCTAATAAAAGGATTTATAAAATCTAATTAAGTTTTATTTGTAGTTCCGATTCTTTTTGTTAAGAAGTCGAATGGAAGTTTACAGTTAGTTTTGTATCGATTTTTGATTTCTTAATTCCTTGATATATAAAAACAGGTATTCCTTATTCCTAATTAACGAGATGTTTGTACGACTTGCTGGTGCAAAAATATATATCAAATTGGATATTTGATAGGTATTTCATTATATTCGGATAGATTCTGTATTTGAAGAATACATTATTTTTTATATTCGATATAGTGCTTATAAATACAAAGTGCTTTCTTTCGAATTAATGAATGGATTTGTAATATATTAGAGATATATAAACGATATCCTTTTCGATTATTTAAATGATTTCTATATTATATATTTTGATAATATATTAATATATTTTGAAAACGAAAACGAATATAAGAACTATATCAAACTTGTTTTCGAATGATTTAAGGCAGTCGGCCTATAAGCAGACCTCAAAAAATACGAATTCTATATCATATAGATTAAGTATTTAGGATTTATTATTTCTATTCAAAGTGTATAAATCGATTCAGAAAAGATCGAAATGGTTGCTAGCTAGATATATCCAATTACTATAAAAGGTGTCTAGTTGTTTTTAAGCTTTTATAACTTTTATTATCGATTCATCAAAGATTACAATATTATAAATAAAATTTTTAAACAAACTCACTAAAGCGAATATTAAGTTCCATTTCGATAAAATCTATTAGATCGTTTTTGATATATTGAAAGATAAACTTATTTTTGTTCTCCTTTTTTAATATTACAATTATAAATTATTATATATATTTGAAATCGATATATTCGATAGAATAGTTGTTAATATATTATTCCAAAAGTATAACAACGAATAGTTATTGATTGTTTATTTTTCTAAAACTATGGTTACTACTGAATTGAATTATAAGATTTATAATAAAGAAATATTAATAATTATATAATCTTTAGACTACTGGAAAATCGAATTTATTGGTTTTTTGTATTAGATCAGAATATATACTGATTATAAAATACTCGAATATTTTATATCTATGAAATAATTGAATGCTTATTAAATATATTGAATTGAATTGTTTATAGATTTCAATTTTCTGATTATATATTGTTTCGGAAAGAATAATCTATTTATAGATATACTTATTTGTTGTATTAACAAATTCGACTAATAGAATAAAACAAAAAAAAAGAATTGTTTGTAATAGTTTATAAAAGATAATTAAATGGATATTCAAATTATATATGAATTATTTTGTTAGGATCTGTATTTGATTACCTAGTTTAATATATATAACATTTTCTTAATCTTTGATATTATTATTTATATTATCAAAATAGATAAAGCTAATTTAAATTTAGAAGTTTTGTAAGTTTAAAGAATTAAAGTATATAAATATTTTATTTTCGATAAAGGATTTTTACTTTACAATAATTGTTTTTTTGTATTGGATATCGATAATTTGTAAATTTATTTTATTCGAAAAGCTTACGATTTTATTTCAATTGTATATTCAAATATTAAAAATATATATCTTTTTTTAATAAGATAATATTATTGGAGAGGTATAATCGAAACTATAAATCAATATATCTGGAATTGCTATAAATATAAATGCAATTTCGTTTCTAGAGATTGTATCTCTAGTTTTCTATATTCTTTTTCTGTATTAATTAAAGTATAGTAATATATCATTATAGATTATTATAGTTTCAATAAAGACAAATACAACTATAACAATATATTAATTATTATCGACAAATTGATCAAACAAACTATTTCTATACTTTATTATAAGTTGATCGATTCAAGAGATCAGGTCTGATTATATTCATATTTTATATATAGATATTACAGATCTCTTGAGTCTATAAATTCAAATTGTGATCCTCAAATTATATCAAAATTCTGGCAAGAATTTAATCAAATCTTAGGAATGTAAATAAAACTTGACACCACTTATTATCTATAAACAAATAGATAAATCGAGATTTATAATCAATATCTCCAATAATACCTACAGCTCTTTATAAACCACTATCAAAATAATTGATCTGAATTCTTATCTATAATAGATTATATATAACTTATATTTTCTTATAAATCTTTAGATAATTAGACTCTATATAAAACCTTGTATAACTACCTACCCCGCAATTGTTGGGATTGGAAATCCGATTCAACGAAATCAATCATCGATATGAATATCAAAGATATTAGAAAATATACTAAACACAATAAATAAATATTTAATTAAATAAAAGAAAATATCTTATAAATACAAAAAAGAATAATTCAATCAATTAATTCATATCAACAATCGGTGGATTTTGATATAAGAGATTATATTTAGCTTAATATAAAAAACTTTTTAATATAAAAGCCTTCTAAGAAATTAGACTTTCTTATTTAGAATAGATTTAAAATTATTAACCAGGCTAGAGATTCTTTTCGATTAGATTTACTATCAATTATAAAAATCTATCTTGTATTTCTATTTAACAAGTTTTATAAAGCTATAAATGATTCACTTCCTAGATAAATTATTGAATTATTGCCTTCGATTAATATTATCAATAATATTGAATAGAAAATGGATAAAGTTTTTATAGTTAAAAAAATATAAAAACGATTTCTATATAGAGTATTGTAATTAAATATAAATAACGATTTCATATAATATCCAGTATTTGATCTAAAGATTGCTTTATATTACCTTTGTAACTTCTATAAATAGAACTCTATAATATTGGATTCGCCTGCTAAACTATTAAATTAGATTAAACTTTATAAAAATAGAAAAAATAATTAAAATTTCATAAATAATAATCAAATAATAAATAAAAAAGATTGAAAAAAGTTTTTTGATTTATTATTTTAATAAAGAAATCATAAATCTTATACAAAGGGAAGCAAATAGAATAAAGAATTATTCCTAAGTTAATCAATAAAGAATATTTTTTCCTTTATTAAATAAATCTTTATCTTTTCAAAAAAGACTAATAAAATAATGTTTATATATATCAATAGTTATTATCAGGTAAAAAATGATTGAAAAGATTGGATAGTTTAAATTAAGATATTAATCGATAGTTTAGAAAAGAGTAAAAACAAGAATATATAAAACAAAAACGAAGCGAATTGTTAAACAATAATTATTTGTAGTACAATTAATAAGAAGTTTGAACTCCCACTTAGATTTTATTAATTGTTTATAAAACACCGAAACATTTGTTTTTATATAAGTTATAATTAATTGATATTATTATACCAATTCGTTCTTCTATTTCAATTCTTCCATCAAACGATATTCTATCTTTTTTTGAATTAGAATGATTAAAAGGATATCCTTCGAAACCTTTTGTTTTAGATCCTCATATAAATCAAATTAGAAAACTATATATTAGTGTAATTCAAGGTATATATATATATGATTTTATTTTTGTTGAAGTTTTAAACTTTTCAATAGTTATTCAATATTGAAAAAAAACTTCCAAGTTTCCTCAAAGAAAAGATGTTTATATTTATACTTACTATTTAGATAAAGTAAACAATGAGATTAACCGATACTCTAGTTAAGGTATCGATAGCAAAAGCTATTATCTTTTCCGGATATATAACTGCGAATACAGCCGGTATAGATTCAATCGTCCTCCCTAATACAATCTTCTTTTTTCACCAACAATTTCTTAAATGATTCTTTATTTAATAAACCACTAGATTGTTTTCCTATTATTGAATCCATTTAATCAATCCTTTTAAGTTCACAATGAATATTGATTAATATAACTTCATTTTCTATATCCAACAAATTATTAAAGTATTCTATAATCGAAACTAATACTTCATTATATTTCATAATATAATTATCAATAATATCAATATACAAATCATATTCCTCTTCAAGATTCTATCGAAAAAGTCGATGAAATGGATATATATATTAAACAGTATAAAAATTGAAAACTTCAATTTCTATATCATTATTTGAAGACTTAGAACAACCTAAACAATACTCATCAAAAAAATCGAAAAAGCTTAAATCATTGAAAAAGAATAAAATTCATTTAAAATTTAGCTCTTAGAGTTAGAATCGTTATTCTTATTAGACTTATCCTTTTTATATACAATCTATTTATTTTTCAAAAAAGATAATTACAAAGCCTTACTTATTATATATTAAAAACCTTATATTAATTAAACAAATATATCGAAAAAAATTGGAAGTGTACTTTCTTATATATAATTATTAGATTGTATAACTATATAAACGATAATTTACCCTTATCACTATATTTTCGGGATAGTATAAAAGGTATATTAATAAAGTGATTTAGGGATAAGAGAAAAAGCAAATTGATTTCGAAAGAGGAGTGGAAAGGAAGATGATTATATAATATAATTCAATAAGGTTATTATTAGACAATAGAATATTTTCCTTTGATTAATATATATAATGTTGTTATAGAAAAAGAAAAATCAATACATATATTTGTTTATTATACTATCTACTATACAATAATCTAATCAATAATTATAATCAATATATAATAAACCGAAATAGAAAATAATAGTACTCGAGGGTGAGCTTTTCAAAAGGAGGGAATAATATTATGAATCGGATAGGATTACAATACAATCAGTTATATACACCTTCGTATATATATACAATCACATATATATAATTAATCTATATAACCTTCAAAGGAATGATTCGTTTCTGTTTCTCTAGTTATAGATTCTAAAGGCATCTTGTACCCTGTATCGCAGTTCTTCTAAGGCAAAGTGTCACAATAACCTATCAGAAAAAGGTTTATTTGTTACTAGTATACTGCTTAGTATATCATATAATATATAATTTCCAACAATAATAAAAGCTAAAAGGCTTTATATTTGTCGGAAATAGACAGCAAGTTGTGTATAATATAATAATATTATATATAGGAGTGTTTATAATACAATTTTATATTATAATATAAAGTTACTTTTTATATAATAGAGAAGAGATTTATAGGGGGAAGCTAAAAGTATATACTACTAAGTAGCACATAATACACATGATTTCCAATATTCCTTTTATGGTAGGAATATTATTATTTAAATATATAGATTTTAGTTAATTTATATACAAATTATAAAGAACCTCATTAACTTTTACAACAGTGTTAGTTTTTTAAGCTACCTATAATATCTACATTTCCTATAGAATTCGAATACTCTATAATCTCCTATTGTATTGTAATACAAGAGTACTCTAGTTTTAAGCTTTATTCCCCTACCTATAGTAAGTAAAATAATAAACGATAATTTAGTATTGTAATATTTAGTCTTTCAAATCCAATTCTAATTCTTTTCCATATATAATAAAGCTAGAATAGATTAACTATTTTATAAGTATATTGGCTGTTTGCTCAATTCCTAATATCCACATAATATTTATTTATTTATTTATTTAAATTAATTAATGTTTGTGGTGGACTTCCCAAGGGGTATTCAGATGTGATTAGAATCTAGAGTTATAATATAGAAAGGGTATTGTTATATATACTAATAAAACCTTTCAGGGAAAACCTAGGTCCTTTTGTATCTCCTAAATAAGCTAATTTATTATTAAGGCTAGGGATTGGATACTTTTTTGCGGATGTATACTATCTTTTGGTAAGGAAATATATATTTAAAGGAGTAATAAGCTTATTAGGAGTAAGAAAACAATTGCCTTTTTTGTTATAAATAGAAAGGAGTATAATAGAAAATATATAAATACAATTATAAAGGGCAATAGAGTAATTTGATAGATATCATTTGAAGAGTATTAAAAGATAGGTTTTGATTTACTATAATAGGAGTAGTAAGTTTTATATATATAAAAATTCTCATTATCTATTCTAATCGAATGAAAGAAAAGTGGTTTGACCTATATAAAGATAGATATTCGGAAAAAATGTAAATATATTGAAAAATAATGAAAAACAGTATTAAGGTAGTAGTGAGTTGTAAATAGATCTATTTTCTTTGAATCCTTGTTGTCAATTCAACCTTCTATTCAATTGGGCTGATTCAATTCTTTTAATTCTTATTGATTGTAATTTATAATTGCTTAAACTATAATGCTCTGTATAGTATAAATATCTTCCTTGAATTAGAATTTTCTAAAGGGTATCTAATAAATAGGCTATTTGCGATTCCTATATGTTCGGTTTGATGGATATCTTTCAAGATAGATCTATATATACTTTACTACTAGTTATTATTGTTATTTGTATTGTTTAAGGCTTTGTTAGTTTTAATCCTTTATTTACTTTGAAGCAGATTTTTATTATACGAGTTCTATTGGCTTTGGGAGGAATAGCGATATAGAATTAGAGGTTTACAAAACCTCTTCCTATGCTCTCTGCTGTTTCCCAGGTTTGTAGCCGGCACTATATACAGGTAGGACTTCGTCTTCGCCGACCTATCCATATGATATAAAGCCTTTTAACTTCTATTATATCCTTTCGAATATAATACCATCGGATATCGATATATTTAGTCTTACTATAGAACTTATTCTTTTGTATTTAGTTAACTCCATTTATATTATTGTAATACAGGGTTGGAATAAATAGTTCATTGTCTAATTGTTTATTGAAATCTTTAACTAGCTTTTCTATTTATATAATCTCTTTAGCTTTTTTATTGGCTATTATAATTTTTGTTTTTATTATATAAAGAGAAATCGATTTCTATTTTATCAATAACCAAATTATAGCTTCTTTATATTTAATAAGAGCTATTCCTTATATTGATTTTCTATTTACCACAAATCCTCAAATAGAATCTATATATCCCAGATATTTGTATAAAAGTATATTTAATCTATTTGAATAAATTGTACCAATTGAATATATATTAGCAAAATATTGAAACAAATGTTTTGTAAATATTAAATAACTTTCCCCTGGTATTTATATAATTCGAATCAATATTATATTGCTTAGTAGTACTTATAATAAACCTATTCAATAAAAGCGATCGGTTACCAATAGATTATTAGAAAAAGATATTGAAACCGAAAACCTATATTACAAAAACAATTGCTTTTAGGAGCCTCTCTACTGCTATGTCGCTATCGATGTATATATACAGCACCAAAAGCCCTTTAGATTGTACTACTCCAACCGCTTCGAGGATCCCAATTACTTTTCAATTGTTTAAGGAATTAGTAATAGGCTTTACACTTGCTATAATCAAAATACAATTCAAAAGAATTAATAAGATTGAAAAAGATATATAATAAATAAATAAAGTTTTTGTAATCTTTACAAACCGATTTATAAACAATAATAAAAAGAATCGATATTAATATTAATGTGTTTTAGAGATTAAAAACATTATATTGATTATTCTTCTAGGATCAGTATATAATAATCGATATAATAGTATGCTATTAGTAATATCAAGTATTCCAAAGATATCCTATTCAAAGGCAACAAAAAAGCCTTTAATACTTCAAGTATTCAAATCTATTAATCAGTTTGATATTATTTATATCCTTCCCTTTAAAGGATCGAATATAACCCATTTAAAAGCGAAAAGAAACAAAAAGAATTAGAAATGTATTAATAAAACGATTCTAATTATAACAAACAAGGAAATCTGCTATAAGGAAACTAGTCCTATTTTTCTTTGATTGAAAATAAAAAGCGTAATACTAGGATTAATCTTTAGAAAAGTTCTCTATTTATAGGAGAACAATATTGAGTGGTTATTATAATAAAATATAGTTACTATTTGTATTAATCTATTGAAACCCGAAAATACTAAATGGATTAGAAAGGTAATAGAAGAATTTAGAATTCATTCCCTTAAAACCTAATATATATATATAATACCTATAATACTCTATAACTTCTATTAAATCGAAGATGTTTTTATTTCCCTCCCTAAGGAATTTATTAAAGAAGAAATTGTTATACAAATCAGTAAAAAGCTAATAGTATATCAACTATTTCGTTATAATATTAATTTAATTATTTATAAAACAATATGGATTATTGGATTTAGAATCCCTATTTTGTAATTCACGTTTTTCAATAATAGTTTGTTTTTAATACTTTTGGATAAACCAAAAAGACTATAATTATATAATAACAAATACTAAAAGTATTGTAATTTCTATATCTACCATAAAAAGGCATATTGTTTTACCTATAATAAGAAGATCGATGAGTATACAAAAGAATCTATATATTAGTAATATATTAATGTTATATAATGTGCTAATTGTTTAGGCCTTTTTAAATCAGAATATCTCAACTACCCCATCACCCCTAAGGTATATAATAAATGAATTGTTGTTTTGACCCAACAAAAAAGAAAAACTATTAAAATAATAAATCTCAGAGTATATTAAAACTTACATTAATAAGTATTAATAAACAATCATTAATTATTAATACCTATCTCCTCCCTATAGGTAATTATGCCCACAATCCCTATTCCAAAAACTAGGATTACTATTTATAAGAATGCAGATAATATAAATAGTAGAAAGCGTTAATATAACTAGAGCTTAGGTTAGTCTAGTTCTATAACTGCTTTATTAAAGAAACTATAGTATATCGTTTCCTAAAAGAATCTCAATAAGCTAGCCCTAGCCGATAAGGTTTTTGGATTTATAGATATAGAGATAGTAGATTATAAATCATCTAGATCAAATAACCCCACACCCATTTTCTCTCTATAAGTAGTATAACCAATATATATTCATTTAGAGATAGGGGGCTTATAATTGTATAGGTTAATATTGATAGGGGCTACTCAAACTATATTACTCTACTCCAATTAGCTATCGAGACCTTAGCAAATATAATCTATATATAGGAATTCCAATTATATTTGAATAATACAATCCAAAACTATATAGTATATAATAGATATCAATTGATTAACTACTAAATAGAATAACAAGCCCCTAAAGAAAGAGAATCGAACCTACAAATAATTATATATATCCAAAAAAAGCTAATCTTGTTATTCAACAAATAGAAAGTTTAGAAAATAGAAATCTATTATAGATTAGAATAAATGGTTATTCGATTTTGAATACTTATTGAGTTCCCTTCGATTTGATAATAATAGATTATATAATACGATTTGAGCCGAATACTCGAATAATTATAAATGGGGATTTCAATACTAAAAACAAACTATAAGAGTCCAGTATCTCATCAGCGAACCAAAAGGTAGCTTTAGCTAGCTAGTCGAATACCTAAGGAATACACTTTATAAGTACCCCTGGAGTATTAATATATACCCAGAAATATATCCTCGATTTAACCTTTTCTAATATCCCTTTTATATATATCAAGGTTTATAATAAGCTTTATTGTAGATCCAATTATACTATTTAAATTATTACTTTGGAAATCAGAGGTATTACAATTCTAGATCAGTTTTATTAATAAATAAAGAAACTGGATCTATTTAGATTAAATAGATTAATAACAAATTGTTTAGTTTATCTAAGGACTATTGAAATCCAAATAATAATAGATATTGAGTAATATATAGGCGAGCTAATAAAGGCCCTTAATAATTCTATTTACATTATTGGAAGCCCTAATCGGGGTTTAATAAAAACCTTACTCTGGTAGACTAACAAATATAAGGAAGCATATTTAGTATATCGTAAGGCCCAACAAGGTAGTGACCTCAAACTTATAACGAATATATATTAGAATTTATAATAAATAGTCCGAAAAACTAAGTGAGTTTATTAGATAATAAAGCTTGATAATATTACAGATGATAAGGAGTTATATAAGGTAATAAACTGGTATAAACTTATTTTTAAGAGTTTATTTAAAACCCCCTTTTTATTAATCGATAGGTATACTATTATTGAAATAAAGGTAAAAGTAGAGGCTCTCTTCTTGGCTATCCTCAATCGGTTTAAGACTAATAACGATCTATTAACCAATCCATTAGCTCAATATAGAAGCCCTGCTATTCTTTTATAGAAAAGAATAATTATTATAAAAGAAATAGAAAAGTATATTATTAGAATTAAATATATATCTCCTAGTATCGATCGGGCTATAGTATACTTTCTAAAAGTTTATTAGAGAAATATAAAAGAAGTAATTTATAAAATCTTTATATTCTATTCAGTATTCAATTATTACTTTATAAGATAGAAATTAACCAAAATTGTTATATTATTTAAAATAGATAAGAAAGATAGATTATCCTTAAGGTTGTAATAGTCAATCGCTTTTATATTGTATATTGGTAAGGGCCTTGAGAGATATATTGCTAGTTAGATCTTATAGACAATTATGAGATTTAATATAGTCAGTTATAGTATTATAGAGTATTATCTAAGTGGGTAGGTACTAATCTTATAGTGGTATTTACCTATAATACAGAACTTGCTTTTGTAATAGGGAATATAGTAATATTCGTTACTATAAATATTCAGGGAGTTTATAATATAATACTCAAATAATATTTTATAAATCAAATAATAAAATAGGATTGATTAATAACATTTCTTTAGCTAATTGATTCTTTTTTTATAAACCGAAAGGTTAGAATTAGATTCGAAGGTATTACAACTAATAAGTTTCTAGTAGTTTATAGAATACTATAGGAATCCCTTTTATCCCTAATCCTATATATATTATATCTTATTAAGCTTCTCAATCAAAATATTAAATATTATTTTAACTATACTAATAATATAACAATATATTATATATTTAAAGATTTATTAATGAATATTAAAGTTCTTTAGAGAAAGATATAGTAGATTATTTAATAGGGTGATAAGAATAAAATCTTCTTTGTTCTAGAGAAATTCGAACTTCTATATATAATTAGGTAATATAATACCTCGAATCTATTACTAGTTATCTATAAGGACCTAATTCCGATAATTACGAATTCCAATATCCAATCTACTTTAAGGTGGCTCAGTATCTTTTTCGATTGATATCTATCTTTTCTTTAATATATGAAGATTCGGTCTATTAAAGTTATAAAAGTAGCTTTATATATTAGGTCGATAATGCGAATAATATATAGTCTATTAGTATTCTATCTGCAAAAAGCTATTACTATTTGTATTCTCCTTATAGCTCTTTATGGAATAGAAATATGATATGGTGGCCAATATAAAGTGGGACTCAATTAGATCGGCCCTTTATAAATACTAGTATTAAAGGCTATTACTAATATATTAATATAGTAATCAATTCGGCTGTATATGGAGTATTTCTAGTTTACCGGATAATACTAATTGTAGTTCTTTTGGTTGAGATCGATTTGCTATTGAACGAAGTTGTATTTGAGTAGGCGAAATTTTGTTTTATATTTTGCTTTTAGATAATTGATGTATAATATTTGTTAGTTGAATATTTAAAGCTATTGATATATATAAAAGGTAGAGGGGTTGGTATAGTATAAGGATTGATTATTAAGATTTAATGGTTTGGGATAATTATTTTTGCTATATAGTGGTTAAAACTATTTTAATTATATTTTTTGCTGGAGTATTGTAATAACTTTATAGAAGGATTAAAAAAGGAAGATACTGTTAAGGCTTTCAATAAATGGTGGGATAACCTTTTCTTTAATGATTATACTATCTTTTTTAATAGGTCAAAGAAGAATGAGAAGGGTAGGCGAAGTATAGGGTATAGGTATACAATTTATCAAAATAAGGTATAGATTGTTTTTGGATTTAAATATATTTAATCCGATTCCTATATTTTTGATGCAAAAAGGCGATTAGTATATAGTGTAGCTTTGAAAACCTAATAAAGTCTTGTTATAAGTTTATTATAAATCGAATATGGATATGTATTAATAGTATATTGGTTATATAGTGTATATGTGGTAATATAGTAGTATTGTTGTAATGGGTATTTTATGAATATTATAAAGTAATGAAAACCTATAATATCAAGGTTAAATAGGCCCTAGGATATACTAGTATCACTAATAACGAGGTAGTAGATTGTTTAGTTAATAAAGGCGTATTTGGTTATATGGATATTAATATTATTTGAGTACTTATAGTTAATGGGATTCGTTCTAAGTTTTATATAAGATATCGCTTATTGGAAGCGTTTTAGTGGTGATTTGTTAGTATTAAGATTTCTTTAATCTACAAGTTGTAGGAATCGAATTATAATATAAAAGAGTCTATATAATTAGAACTTCCTAGAAATGTATTATATAGATTATTAGTAATGAAAATTGGTTATAGTGATTTCGTAGTTTATTACGAAAGGTTCAATTATCTAATAAACAAGTAGGAATACTTTTGTGGTGTTCTGAAAGTATTACTCTATTTCTTTGAATGTATAATCAATAATCGAATAAAAACCGATTGGCTTTGTTCATTTCCATACTTTCAATCTGCTAATAATATAATAATATATATTAGAAGGCTCATTAAAAGCCTGGGTCTACTCACCCAACTTTTCAATAGATCGGGATTCTATTCCTAGATCTGCTTTAGCTTTGAATAAACAAGTGCTAGTATACTCTTCAAATCACTAGAAGATTACTTTTTATCTATTATAATCTTTACTTTCCAATCCATATATTCTTTTAATCCTTTAAAATCTCTTATATATTCGCCAATCCCTGAGTATTAATAATATAATTGATTTCTAATTGCTTATTTATACCCTATTGCTTTTCCTTTTTCTAAAAGGAGATTGTTTTTATTCTTTTATATATACTAGGGGATCGGGCTTACCCAAAGATACCGATATATAAACAATCCCCTTCGAAACGGAGCCGGATTATACCTATAGAAAGGCGAATAGCCCCTAATCTTAAAAATAAATTGCTATACTTGATTAGAGTTTTCACTTTGTAAATTAGTCCATTTTTGTAGTACATCTGAATACCCCTAGGGAGATCTACTACAGATGTTAAGCAATATAAATAAATAAATAAATAAATATATAATTCGAATGAGTTAGCTTATAGAATATATTATATCGAATTGAATGTAATCAGAGAAATAAATAATACAATTAATAATTTGAAAGTATATTATCTTATTATTGTTGTAGAGGAGTTTGTTTTTGTATATATTTCGTATAATAATATTAGATAGTAAAAGAAGGTTTTTTGTATTTATTGTATTGATATCAAATCTTTATAGAATCTTTTTTGTATAATTGGATTAGTATATTTTGAGAAATCGAATTCATTGATTTCGCTTTATTTGGAATCCTAAAAATATTCTAATTTCATTTAAATTCTTATATTTCTATTTATTTTCTATTATCTTTTTCATAGAATTGATATTAATATAGTTTTTTATTATTAATTGTTGGACAGACTGGAATGGTGTAGTTGTAATTGTAGATATATATTATATCTATATTATCTATCTAACCCTTTGGAAAAGGGTTCTTATTATCTATATATATCTATCACTATCCCACTCTTATATATAATACAAAAATAAAATGAAATATAATCTTCAATCATATTAGATCATATATTCCAATATAAACTCTACTTTCTTTTTCATATAAATAGATTTCATATAAATCAGATTGTCTATTGAAACTTATGAAAATAGTATATAATATAATCTAGTATCTAAGTTTTCTCTTCAAACGAATATAATAAATATAAACCTAAATAAATTAAACCATTATAATAAAGGAATTGAAAAACTATTAATTTTAATATATTTCCATTTTGTATATAGATTTCGATTATCCTAGTAAATATAATTAGCTTCAGAACTATATTAATATATTAAAACAATAAAAATTTAAAATCTTCAAACAACTAAAAAATATATATCTTATATCTTTACTAAATATTGAATCTATTATATTAAAATTTACTCTATATTTACTATTATTTTAACTATTTTTATAATATATTAATATTTTTCATATATATAAAACTTTCTAACTTTTTGTAAATATTTTAGCCTCGACCCCTTTTAATATATATCCTATTCTTTTAATTTCCAATCAAAAATTGAATATATATTATCGAATCAATCAATAAAATATAATCTTAACAAAAATCGGAAATCCGATTGCATTTATACAAAAAGTAATAACTCCTTAAGATATTCAGGAAATAATCGATCAATATATTAATACTTTTCTTATACAAAATCAGAATATCTTAATAAAAAACTATTATAAGAAATATTATATTCATAAATTAACCCCGTTTCCAAACTATCAATATATTACTGATTATTTTAATAATAATTATAGAAATTATAAATAGTATAGAAATAGAGCTTGTTATTTATATTCTGACCAGCCAAAACACATCAGCACACAACTACACCCATTTGCCAATACTATTGATAATTCTATTATTATTGATTGATATATATATATATCTTTTATTAATTTATTGGAAAGAATTGTTTATTGAAAACTTTCTCAAAAAAAAATTGTATAAATTTAAAAACCTAAAATAAAATAAAATATTATTAACTCCTTATTCCAATTTATCAATTTGTTAATACAAAAATTAATTAAATCTTTATATTCTTTTCTCTTTTTTATTTATTCCTCAATTTATATAACTATTTTATTTAAATCAATAAATTTCTTTAAAACTTTATTCAAATCAACTTTTGTTATAACATCAACTATATTATTTTACACATTAATCTATTATACTTTACTCAACTCCCTTTATTTATATAATTATTATAAAACTATTATATTTATTATTAACCTTTCCTTTTTTGTAATATCTAATTTGATAAGATATTTATATAATAAATACAAATCCATATATATAATAATAAGAATATTATAAAGATGGAATTGGAAAATAATCATTTGGAATATTAATTGTATTGCAAAACTAATATTAATACTAATTACTATCCTATAAATCTTTAAAGCTAATATATTATATATAACTCTTTTGCTTTTTATATTACTATAATAAATAATATTGCTTTTTATTTTGAATATATTTTCATTTGAAAAATATTTATTTGTTAAAACAATTATAAATCCATTTAACTATTCAAATCTTTATTATTTACAAATGATTTATTGATAAATATAAAAAGCTTTATATAATTAATTAACAATAATATAAATTATAAATCATAATCAATATTTTAAACTTATCAAATCAATCTTTTATTTAAAACTTTGATATTTTCATCTAAAGGTTTTTGATATTGTATTATTATTGAAAGGTTATATAATATTTCTAGCTAATAAATTATAGCAATATAAACTCCTTAGGCTTGTTATTCTTAATATTAATCTAATATTATAACTTTTCGAATATTTTTACCTTAACCCTTTTAGTTTAATATTATATCCTCTCTATTCTTTTATATAATATATCTATTAAAAACAAGAAATATCTTATTCAAAAGATATTCATTAGTTTTTATAAAAAGATTAATACTCTTCAATTCAGTATCTTTTAATTCAAAGAACTTTGAATCTATTAAAATCAGAGTATCGTTTATCTATATTCCAACAATTCCGAATTATATATTCCTTAAATTCGAAATAAGTAAATACAGGTTATATAATAATATTACTATATTCAGCTTTTCTTAATAGTATTTCTAATATATAGTCTACCAATAAGTTCCTGCCTTAGTAATACTATATAATAGCTTCTTTACTATTATAATCATATTTTCAGAATATTTCTTTTACAATTCTTTTGGAAGTCTTATTAGAATAATATAATTCAATAACATTTTTGATTATATATATACTTATATAATATTTTGGACTATTAATATGATTTTTATTTTTATTAATATTGATATTAATATTATAATAATTCATTAATTTGATTTTTGAATAATAGGTGTTTAAATCAAAATAGTTTTTTTTATTTAGATTATTGTATATCTATATAACTAATCTTGATTTTTCGTATAGTAATTCAATAGTACAACTTTTGATTTCATTGATTAATTATAAATTGTACAACCTCCTAATATATATAAATAGATTAAATTTAACAATTCTAAAGATATTATAAGTAATCAAATTATTAATCTTTTAAATCTATAAAAGCTTAAAAGATTTTCTATTTGTTATAATAATCCCTTTTATATATAACTCGATTATTAAATCCAATACCTTTTACTCCTTTTTTGTAATAAATACTTTATTCAAATCTAACTCATCCCAAATTACTATTATTAATTGATTATATTTATCTAAGAATTTCAGAATATTGTTTTGAGATATAATCTTAGGTAATTCTATATATATAATTTTTTGTTTAACAAAATAATTGTTTCGACAAGAATTTGTAATAAAGCTAGATTATATTTCTATTTCTTGGATTTCGAGGTTTTGAATAGCAACTTCATTTTATTAAAATAAAATTATAATTTTATCTTTCAAAATATCTTTATTTATAAATTTATAAGATAGTTTAATTATAGTTATACAGAATTCTATTGGATTATAAAGTAATTATATAATACATATCTGATTATTAATTATTATTAAATAATAAGGATTAGTTTAGCCTTTTCTTTCTCTTTATATATAGATATTAGAATTGAAGAGTAGATTGAGTATCTCATATATATTAGGACCATTTCATATTGCTAATATATCCTGAATTATACATTTTGCCTGAATCTCTCAAAATTCTTTAATCACTTTTTGATATACCCCAGTTCGTTTTATAATAGACTGAGATAAAGGATTATATAAAGTGATTTAGGGATATATATTGAAAACAAGAAAAATAAATATAAAACCATTTGATCTTATAATATCATTAATAGTTTTTACAACTATTTGAAGAATCGAATCTTTATCTAAATTTTCATTTTTCAATTCTTCCTTGAAAATTTTGTATACTCTTTATATAAATATATAAAACTATTCGATTTTCTTAATTGTATTATAAACTTCTATAAGGATTTCTCGAACTTTAATTTAAAGGGATCTAATATTCTATTGGAATTTAATTAATACAAAATTTGTATTTATATCATAGAACATATAATTTAGAGGATTTAAATATATATCAATTTAGTATTTCTATACTATATTCCAAACTGTTCTTATAAATATATTTTGAATAAACTGAATTATATAAAATATAATAGTTTTATTGATTATATAGAATACAGATTTACTATTCAAATAGAAAATATCGAGGATAATAGAATAATTAAATTCGATATCATTTTTAATTATAAATCTGAATCTCCCTGATAATTTTATATAAAGTTGATAATATTTGTAGAACTTATTCAACTTTTTAATAATTCGAAAATCAATATCTATATATCTAGCTTGAATTAATATACTTATGAGTTTTTATATGAAAGAGTATCCAAAATATCAATGAATTTAATAAAACTTGATTTCAATTAAATAATTATATATAGTTGTTTCTTCTTTTTATTCTAATAATAAAAATGGATGTTCCTATTTTTGTATAATAGGGATAGTTTTAGAGCTTTGATATAATATATTCGATAGATTATTGAGTATAATATTTAATTGATTTATGTTTTGGATATATATCAGAAAAGGGGTATTTATTGGAACAATTATAAAAGTAATATCTCTAATAGAAATATATATAATAATATTATTTTGTAATATTATTGAATCTTTTCCGAATTTGATATTATATTCTTCTTCTTTTGTATTAAAGAATATTATTATATTCTTTTTTTATTCTAAAGTTTTGATTTATTAATATTTTATTATAGATATATCTGAGATATCTATATCCAGAATAATTCCTTAGAAAACTATTAATAAATATCAATTATTAAATTGGAATATTTTATAATTGGATATAATAATATCTTTTTAAAAGAATAGATTATATTTTAGTAATATATATATATAAACTTATCTATTCAAAAGTTCAGCTATATATACTCTATTAATTTATTTAATTTAAATGAAATGACTTGAGTATTCTGTAATCTATAATTGATTGAATAGAAGATTGACAAAATTATCTTTTATATTGTTTTCTTTATCTTTATCAAAATCAGATTCTTCTTTATATATAAATAGAAATTATTAGAAATTATTATCTATATTATTACTTTAAAAATATTAATCAAATCGGGCTTTTTGTTTTTTAAGGGTATAATTTATAAACCAATATCCTGGTTTTTTATATACAAAACGCTTTTGAATTATATTTTGGTTTTGATTTTTGAAATATACTGATTTTCCTTATTTGTTATTGCCTTTTCTTTTTTAATTCGAATTTCGATATTGATTTTAGCTTTGATATAGGTTCTAATTATTATATATATAATTAGTTCAATAGATATCTATATTCGATATATTTTTCTCATTTTTTTCTATTATATAAATTCATTCTATATTTATTTATATAGTATAATCAATTACAATTTGTAATTTGATATACAAACTTTTAAAAGAGATTATTAGTTTGAATAATATATAATTAAATTCAGATATATCTCGATATACATTTACAAATTGATTATAGAATACTATTTTGATTTGATAAAGGTTTATAAAATCTTATTAAAGAATTCTTAGATTGGAAAATAGTTTTTCTAATTATTCTAGTAACATTTTATTTAAATATTTTTGGATAATATATAATAATATTATATTTTTCTATTCAGTTAAATATTTTTAATATTTTTTTTCTGTTTTGAAATGGAATTGTATAAATATAATTATCTCTTTGAATTCCAAGTTTCGATTAACAAGTTTTTTATAATAAAAGAATAAAATCTGGGTTTTGAGTATAAATGAGAATTTCTTGTTATAATCATTTTAAGAGAGGCTAATTTTGAAGTATATATTATAAAATATTTGAAGTTTTTAATTAAGAAAGTTATATTCCTTTTTATTATATTGTAATTCTATATTGATATATATTTTTATAAAGTTTGATAGAAGATTTCGTTCGGAATTGTTCCTAAAGAGTGTTTTATCATTTTAAGGAAGTAGTCTAAATATATAATCAAAGTATAATTATTTGATTTCTTTAATGTATAACGAAATATAATCAAATAAATTCTTAAAAGGATTGGATGGATTGGTTAGACTAAGTGATTGTAATATTTAAGGGTTTTGATCGTTTTCGATTGATTTAATAAAGGGTGATTGGAATATTATAAATTTGTTTGAATATTATTTTTGAATTTGTAATATTTTTTTTTTGAATATTGTTAGTAATAAATTGTAATTCTTTTTGGTTTAAAAGCTTTGAAAAATTTTAGTATATTTAATATTCCCTTTTGTTTATCTGATTTGAAAACTATATAATATTAAATAGGTATAAAAAACTTTAAAAGTATATTTATTCGCTATTTTGAATATAGCTTTAGATTAGTTTTTGAATTAGTTTCGATAATTGGTTTAAAGGGTTTTTTTTAATATACCTTTAGTATTGAATATAAATTAGCTATATTGTAATAAAACTATTTATTTGTTTTTCAATAATAGTTTTTGATTTTGGATTAAGGAATAATCCCTATAATTCAGGATCAATAATATATAGAAATTCTTTTGGAATAGAAAAGATTATTTTATTGAATATATAATATCAAAAGGTGTTATATAGTAATTGAATTATATAATATATACAAGGATATAAATAATACAAATATCTTCAAATTGAATCGAAAATAAATTTCTTGAAATTATTATATTTATTATTCTATAATTAAGTTAAATCAATTATTGATTAATATTAAATAGACTCAAATAATATAATTGTAATTGTAAGTATATATTATATCTATATTATCTATCTAACCCTTTGAAAAAGGATTCTTATTATCTATATATATCTATCACCATCCCACTCTTATACATAGTACGAGAGTGAGGTGAAACGTGATCTTCGATCATGTTAGGTCATGTGTTCCAACATTAATAGATTATTTATATACAATAGAATATATATTTCCTTTTCTATAAAAAGATTTGAATCTATTATTGATTCTTTAAGCTTGATTTTTTTGAAGAATCTTTATATAACTATCCACCAAATGTATAGAGTTTATTTAAACTTATAAAAAGACTTTTTCAATTTGAAATATGATTCATCTTTGAATTTGATTTTGGGGAAGATTGTTTTAAGGAATCTTGGTATTTCTATAAGGATTTCTATTTTAATTAATTTGCTATTCAAAAATGCTATATCAATATCTATATTATTGATCTTTAGATCTTTTATTATAGTTTTTATTAATAAAGTATATAATATTAAATACCTTATTATATCAATAAAAATCTTTTGGAAATTTATTCCATATCTCTATAGATGTTTTTCAATAATTAGTTGTACTTTTCTTTTAGTTAATTTGCTAAAGCAATCTAGTTTATTCCTTAAAATATATTTATTATTTAATAGTTTTTTATTAATAAATATAATTCTATTTATGATTTCGAAAATACTATTATTCTTAAGACTTTGTAATTTATATCTGATTGTGTTTATTCATACTTAAGTGTTCTTTTGTATAGTATCCTCGAGTTCTATTGCTTTTTCCAATATTGATTTAGAGCTACTAATTGGAGTTTCTTTAGGATATATAGAAGCAGTGAGTAATGCTTTGTATTGCTAAACAATCTGATTATTAAAGGTACTTTTTAATTATTTTTTGTAATTCTAATTTGATTCAATTTGGATTAAAACAATTACTAGAACAAATCTTATTTTTGGAATTTCTATAATTATTTGTATATTTTATAATCTAATTATAAATGCTTATACTTTTTATATTAGTTATTCAATTACTTATAATTATTGTTACTGAAGTAATTATAATAATGCTTTTTATATTAAAAAATAAATCTAAGTTTTTTTTTGTTTTTTTATGATTTGAGTTTCTTTTTGTTTATTGGTTTATATATTTTATATATTATTTTGTATTACTAGTTATATTCTTTATTTTGTAATTTTAAATCTATTATATAAAAGGATTTTTTTTTTCCTTTCTATTCCAAATTATTTTGGAATACTTTTTTTTCTAAATAGGTATTTATATTTATCAAAGTTAGTATTTGCTGTTTTATTAATAATCTTAATATAAAAATTAAAAAAGTAATAAATATTATTTCCATTTATTCCAATTATAATATACTTTCCTTTGAGTATTTTCGATTCGAACTTCTTGGATAATTATTTTGGATATTAGGGGTTCTTAGTTTATATTTTATATTCAAATACTTTGAGCTTTTTAAAATCAGATTGTTTATTATATATAGCTTTATATAGTGTAATTACTATTGAGAGTATTTCTATTTTTTTAAAAGATAGTGTTTTTGTAAGCAATTTATTCTTCAAATATATAGTATATCTAATAGTAAGCTTTTATATTTTGGATTTAATTCCTAATTCATTTAATAATAAATTTGAAATAATATTAATATTTTAAATCTTTTTCTTAGTGATTCTATTTATAAAATGTTTTCCTAAAGATGAGGATTTGAAGATTAATCTTTTCTTTCTAATTTCAGTTTGGAATACTATTTTGAATTCACTTTTTTTATTGTTTGCTTTAATAATAGCAATTTTGGAATTGAACTCCTTTTCTATCTAATTAATCAAATCTATCAAAATAAATATTATTATTATTATTGATTTATTTTTTACAAATATAATTTATATAGATTTAATAGTATTATTAATAATTATAATAAAGTATTTGTTTCTATTTTTAAAGGGTTTTTGTACATTTAATAGATCTATATAAAGACAATATAGTCTTATAAGAGTGTAAATAGCTATATATTTATTGAAATACTTATTCATCCTTTTTATAAAACAAGCCTTATATGCTTTTCAATTAGTAAGCTTTTTCCTTTTAATATAATATAAACTATTAAAAGCTTTTTTTAGTTTATTCATTTGATTATAATTGAGGTGACCTAAATATTAATATATTATTTCTGCTTTATTATTATTGAAATTAATCTCCTTAATCTCTAAATCTATATTAGTTATATATATTTATAGAGTAGAGGGTTGTTTGATAATATAATTGCTATTGTAATGTTTTGTTGTTATTTCAAGTTGATTATTTTTCTAGTAGAATACTGATTTTTTTTTCAAAAATGACTTTTCAATTTATTTCGACTAATAATCTAATAAAGATGAGCTGATTATATCGAAACTCCTTAATATACTAAATATCCTATAATATAAGGTTTTTGATGGTTACTATTCCAAATGTAGTATTTTGAATGTATTCATTATTAGCTGTTTTGATTTTTTGTGATATATTCTAATATATGAGATTTGTAAGGTTTTCAATCAAACTAGTAAAATAATAAGAAACCCCTAAATTAAGAATCCATTAATTATTTTGAGTTTTAGTATATATTGTATTATAAGGATAGAGGGAATCAATATATTCTTCTATTATAATTACTTCAGTAAAACTATTATCCTTAATATTATCCTTATTTAGTTTTAAAGCTTTCTTAGCTTTTTCGTATATATAACACTGATTTTGCTAATATCCTTTCTTATTATAGAATCTATAAAGAGATTCCTTTTTATTAATTCTATCGGAAGTGTTTCCTATTCTTTCTTTATATTCTTTGTTACAATATTTTTTTCCCCTTTTTTAAGCATTTTTTCCTTTTGTATTATTTATTATAATATTTATTATTATAGTTTGATTAGTTATACCTCAAAGCATCCTTTTAATTTATTATAATATAAACAATATATCTTATAGATTTTTATTTATAATTAAAATAAGATTATATTAAATCCATTAAACTTCTATTTCTAATAGTAAATTTAGTAATTGGAAATAGATCTTATTATTTGTAATAGATTATTGAAATGCAGATGTTTTATATTAATAATCAAATAGATAATTGAGAAAGATCTATACAATCTCAGTTTTAGAGTTGAATAATTCTTGAATGAAATACTTTTAGAGCTTTTAAATATATTGTATATTCATAGTTTTGTTGAATATCAATAAATACATTTAGGCATTTATAAAATTACTTTCATTAATTATAAGTATTAATTGAAAGCAATATATCGGAATCAGATTGGAATTAATAATAAAGAATATAATTTCTTTCCTTTTCTTTCAATTAGTAATATCTATATAATTAGCTCTAGATATTATTTCTACCCTTATATATAGTTTCAAAATGGAGATTGATATTATTACTATTCGAATGGATTTATAGAATCCAATCTAATTGTTGTTTTTGAAGACAATAATAGAGCCTTATTTTGTTTGAATTATATTGGTAATAATTGTGTCTGCTATTTTGTAATAACAAGAATATTTTATATTTTATATATTATAAATATAATAATGAAGCTATTATAATATAGTACTTATAACCTATTGGAAATAGATAGTAAATTGTATATAATATAATAATATTATATATAGGAGTGTCTATAATACAACTTTATATTATAGTATAAAGTTGCTATCTATACAATAGAAAAGAGATTTATAGGGGGAAGCTAAGGGCACGTGCCACCAAGTGGCACGTAGTACACGTGATTTCCAACAATATTATATAAATACTAGAAATTAAGTAAATAATTAATATATTTATAAAGTAGCTAATCTATTCTAGCTTTATTATATATAGAAAAGGATTGGAATTGGATTTGAAAGGTTAAATATTATAATAGTTGATATCAAAGAAAATCTAAAAGAGATTAGAAGTTAAACTATATACGGCTAGATTATTATCTATTATTTCACTTGTTATAAGTAAGGGAATAAAGTTTAAAGATAGAGTACTCTTGTATTACAATGCAATAGGAAATTATAGGGTAATCGAACTCTATAAGAGATATAGATATTATAGGTAGCTCAGGAAGCTAGCGCTGTTATAGGAATTAATAAGGCTTTATATAATTTATATATAAATCAGTTAAGATCTATATATTTAGATAGTAGTATTCCTATTATAAGGGGGATATTGGAAATCATATATACTACATACTATTAAATAATATATGCTTTTAACTTCCCCCTATAAATCTCTTCACTAGAATAGAGTTAACAACTTTATATTATAGTATAAAGTTGTATAGAGATTACTCCTATATATAATATTATCATATTATACACAACTTACTGTCTATTTCTGACAAATATATTCATAAAGATAGTTTTTTATTCCTAAAATACAAATTATTTTCTTTTTATTTCCTATCTTTTATAAATATTCTAATAAATCCTTCAATTCTTATATATCCTATAATTAATAAAAAAATTAATAAGTTATTTCACTGTTTTTACAATCCTCCAAAACCTTAATTGGATATTACAAAACTATAATATAAAAGATTTAGATATTTAGAAAAAGAAGCTTTCGAATCTCTAGTTTTTGTTATAAAGAATATAAGAATAAAAGGAATTACTAAAATTAAATGTATAAATTACACTTATATATATACGAAACAAATGATCTATTATTCACCTAATAATTATCAATCACTAAAGTTTTTCTATAAAATTCAATAAACTCTTTTCAACTTTCTATATACTTATACAAACACATCCTAACTCCTATTAATCAAAGATATATTCAATAATAAGATTTTCGTTTTCCTTTATATCAAAAGATATATTAAAAAGTTTATAATATAATTCAAAACTTTCTTACTTAGGTTTTATATAAATATAGACTTTCAATAGTTTATATCAAATAAGATAATAATACATCTATTATAGGGATTATAAGGAATACTATATTCGAAAATTGAATCAAATAAAAAGGAATTGAATTAGAACTTTCATTTCCAAATATATATAAATCGAATAAAAAAGCAAAACAAACTAATCAAGAAATCATTACAAAATAAATAAAGATACAAATAATTATAAGACTTTCTGATCGTTTATAAATAAAAGCTATATAAGCAGCTACCTACTTATATAATATAAGTCTAAGAAAAGCTTACTTTTTCAAATCTCTAAATAAAGTATTGAATACTTAATTTCAATATTATTTCAATTCTATAATTCAATCTATAATTGATTATTTAATTTACAATCTACAATCAAATTAGAACAATATTTATTAATATAATTATTGAATCTATCTATTGAATAAAAAAAAGAAAATAGAATTTAATAAGAAATTGTATAAAACTAATCTAAAAGTATATATTGGATATTTTATTAAATATATACTAAAATCACTAATCTTTTATATATAGATTCCAAAGCTCAAAAGGATTATTATTACTCGAAATATTATCTTCAATAAAGAAAAGACTTATAAAATAGATTTGTTAAATAATATTATTAATTTAAATATAAAATAAAAACTTCAAGAATATACTTAAGAGCTCGATATTCAGGAATTGATAAATATTGATAGAATAACTATTGAGAAAAAGAATAATGAGATTGCTTTAAATTATATGGATATTATTTATTTATTTATTTATTTATATTATTTAATATCTGTAGCGGACCTCCCTAAGGGTATTTAGATATAATTAGAATCTAAAATTACAATATAGAAAGGGCGTTATTATATATACTAATAAAACTTCTTAAGAAAAACTTAAATCCTTTTATATTTTCTAAACAAATCAATTTATTATTCAAACTAAAGATTGGATATTCCTTTATAGATATATATTATCTCTTAGTAAAGAAATGTATACCTTTAAAAACTATAAACTTATCAAAAACAAAAACAAAAAAAACAATTGCTCTTTTTATTATAAATAAAAGGGATATAGATATAAATTGTTATATTAAATAATGGGAAGTATATAAGTATAAAAATGGTCGGTGAAGATGAAGTCCTATCTATACATAGTGCCGGCTATGAACCTGGGAGATAGTAGAGAGTATAGAAAAAAGCTTTGTGAATTTCTAATTCTATATTACTGTTCTTTCTAGAGTTAATAGGATTTATATAATAAAGATTTGTTTCGAGATAGATGAAGGATTAAGGTTAGTGAGGCTTTGAATGATATAAATGATAATAATGATTAGTAGTGAAGTATATAATAGATCTATCTTGAAGGATATTTATTGAGCTGAATATATAGGAATCACAAATGGTTTATTTATTAGATATCCTTTGGGAGGTTTTGATTTAAGGAAGATATTTATATTATATAGGGTATTATAGTTTGGGCAATTGTAGATTATAGTTAGTAAGGATTAAAAGAGTTGAATTAGTTTAATTGAATAGAAGGTTGGATGGATAATAGGGATTTAAAGGAAATAGATCTATTTACAATTTGCTATTGTTTTGATATTATTTCTTATTATTTTTTAATATATTTATACTTTTTCCGAATATCTGTTTTTATATAGATCGAACCACTTTTCTTTTGTTTGATTGGGATAGGTAGTGAAAATTTTTATATATATGGGGTTTGCTATTTCTATTATAGTGGGTCAAAATCTATTTCCTAATATCCTCCAAACAATATCTATCAGACTGTTTCGCTGCCTTTTATAATTTTACTTATATACTTCCTATTATACCCCTTTCTATTTATAACAAAAAAAGCAATTGTTTTTTTGTTTCTAATAAGTTTATTATTTTTTTAAGTGTATATCTTTTTATTAAAAGATAATATGTATTTGTAGAGGGATATCCAACTTTTGGTTTTAATAATAAACTGGCTTGTTTAGAAGATATAGAAGGATCTAGGTTTTCCTTGAAAGGTTTTATTAGTATGTGTGATAGCGCCTTTTTTGTATTGTAACTTTAGATTCTAGTTATATCTGAATACCCTTTGGGAGGTCCACTATAGATGTTAATTAATATAAATAAATAAATAAATAAATAAGTATAATAATAAAATATATGAAAAGTCCTTCTATATCCTAAAGATTACTTTTCTCTAAGAAAATGGAGTAGCCTAATTGGTATCGCTTGGGAGTATTAAAAAGTGAGTTTTAACCTATTATAATAAGAGTAGTAAACCCTATATATATAAAAAATTTTCATTACTTATTCTAATCAAGCGAAAGAAAAGTGGATCGATTTATATAAAAACAGATATTCAGAAAAAGTGCGAATATATTGAAAAATAATAAAAAATAATATCGAAGTAGTAGCAAGTTATAAAACAAATCTATTTCCTTTAAATCCCTATTATCCACCTAATCTTTTATTCAATTAAACTGATTCAATTCTTTTATTCTTATTAACTATAATCTATAGGTAATCAAACTATAATACCCTATATAATATAAATATCTTCCTTGAATTAGATTCTCCCAAAGAGTATTTAATAAATAAGTCACTTATTATTCCTATATATTTAGCTCGATAGATATCCTTCAAAATAGATCTATATACTTTGCTACTCATTAATTGTTGTTGTTATTTATATTATTCGAAACCTTGCTAATCTTAATCTTTTATTTGCTTTGAAGTAGATCTTTATTGTACGAGTTCTATCGACTTTAAAAGGGATAGTAATATAGAATAGAAGATTTACAATACCTCCTCCTATAATCTTCGCCGTCTCCCAGGTTCATAGCCGGCACTACGTATAGGTAGGACTTCGTCTTCGCCGATTATATATAGATATTATAATATATAACAAAGCCATTATATATATTACAAATACATTTTTATACAAATAGATTTTGGGGATATATCTAGGGAATAAATTAGATTTTATAAATTGTTATTATAATAATATACTAAAGGATTTGTAATCTAAAGAGGTTTTAAACTCAGAATTTAGTATTATAATATAAGAATATTGTAATTATATATAGAATTAAGTATAGGAGTTTAATAGTCATTTTCCAATAGTACAATTAATACTAATACAAAATCTAATTAACAAACCAAAAGATATAGATTATAAATCAATTAATTGTATTACAAATATTATTTGTAAAGGATATAAAAGCGATTTAGAATCTTAGTAGTAACCTATTAATATATCAGATTTTTATTCAATTGAAAAGATAGAATTATTAAAACAATTATTTTATTTAATACAAACAATTGATCAATTTAAAAAAAGATTAGTTTTCCTTAATTCCAGATCGGAAATTTAAACAATAAAGAGTTATAAAGATCGAAATGCTAAAACCAATATTCAATTTATTAAAGTATTAATTTTTTGATTTCGATCAATATTTTAATCAAATCAATCCTTTTATAGATCACTTTCCCTATATATACAAATAATATCAATTTCAATAATCTTTATCAAAAATATTTATTGGTATAGTAATTATAAATTTAATAATGAAGGGAGAATCTAAAATAGAAGATTTTCATAATATATTTTAGTTTAGCTATTCAAATATTGAAGAGGAGGATAACTCTTTTATTATAGTGTATAATGTGATTGCTTCTATTATATATATAAAGTATACCCCACCAATTACTTTACATAAAGATCAATTGAAGGTATTACCAAAATTACATTTTTTAAGATTATCTAAATAATTTAAATATTATTATTAATTCAAGGATTACTTTTTAAGTTTGTGGTTTAAGTATAAATATAAAATTAAAATAAATAATCTGAAAGAATATAAAATATAGTATATTTATTTATTTATTTATTTATATTATTTAATATCTATTCTAAAACCTCTCTAAGGGTATCCGGACGTGCTAAGAAGTGGTGATCCTTATGTAGCGCAAGCGCTACAGCCGCTTAAAACAATTTATCATCTAGGCTAGAAGCTATTCGCTTTCTCTATGGGTACGATCCTCCTCCTACAAATAGAGGGGGTCGTCTGAACTTCTACAATTCGGTCTAGGCCCTTCTTCCGATTAGATACGGGAGATCTTTTAAAGGCTACTCACTCCTATAGAAGGTAGCTGGTTGATCTAGGTGTGCAGCTAAACGCTGTAAAATATAGTATATAATAAATATAAAGGAGGCTTTAATAGTTTTTATTTTATTGTAATAGGTATTTATATACAAATATAATAAGTAAGGATTTCTATCTAAATATAAAATAAGAATAATAATTCGAGGTGATCTTTAAGCTAAGAATATTATTGAATCTATATATACTACTATATTAGTAGGAAGATTATTCAAAATCGTAATAGCGCTGATAGCAAAATTCGATTTGGAAACTAAGCAATTCAATATTATAAATACTTTTATTAATATTTAAAAGAATTTATTAGATATACTTATAATTTGCTATTTACTAAATAGATTTAAAGAATTAAATAAATATATAATATTTAATTGTATATTATATAATCTCCAAAACTCCTTTACTATTCGGTTCAAAGATTTTAATAAAACGCTGAGGAATATAGGTCTAAATTAATGTAAGGAGGAACTCTATTTGTTTATAAATCTAATTCAAACTATTCTGATATTATTCTTTATAAATGATATTCAAATTATATATTATAAAAAGAATATAATTATAATTAATAAAATCATTTTTGATATTAAGGCTGTCTATAAACTTTGCGAATTAGATAATATAAAATAGTTCCTAGGTATCTATATTATATACAATTAGAAGATAGGAAAGCTATAGTTAGTATATAATATCTATATTGAAAAGATTATAAAGAAATTCGAGTTCAAATAAAAGTAATATATATATACCTCTACCTATAATAGCTTTTATAAAATATAATAATAAAACAATTATTGATTATATTCGAAAGTATTAAAAAAAGGTAGGGTTAATATTATATATTATAATTATAATAAGAACAAATATAGCTTTTATAGTATTTCAGTTTAACCACTTTCTAATTAATCTATCCCCAAATTATATGAAGGTGGTTGATTATTATATTTAATATATTTAGAATATAAGGTATTATATTATAGAATAAATCAACAATTACTTTAATAATAATACTATTCTAAATTATTGATTTCTATTGAAGGTACCTATACTATAAAAACAATTGCTTTTAGGAGCCTCCCTATTGTTATATCATTGTTGATGCGTGTATATAGTATCGAAAGCCTTTTGGATTGTATTATTCTGATTGTTCTAAGAGCCCTAATTACTTTTCTATTGTTTATGGAATCGGTAATAGGGCTTATACTTGTTACAATCAAAATACAATTCGAAAAAATTGATAAGATTGAAAGAGATATATAATAAATAAATAAGGTTTTTATAATCTTTATAAATTGATTTGCAAATAATAATAAAGAGAATCAATATTGATATCAATATATTTTAGAGATTAAAAATACTATCTATACTAATTATACTCCTAGGTTCAATATACAATAATCGATATAATAATATGCTATTAGCGATATCAAGTATTCCAAAGATATTCTATTCAGAAGTAGTAAAAATACTATTAGTACTTTAGATATCCAAATCTATTAATTAGTTCAATACAATCTATACTCTCCCCTCTAGGGGACCGAATATAATCCATTTAGAAATAAAAAGAAATAAAAAGAAATAAAAAGGATTAAAACTATATTAATAAAACGATTCTAATTATAGCAAATGAAGAAACCTACTATAAAGAAACCAATCCTTTCCTTCTTTGATCAAAAATAAAAAATGCAATAACAAAACTAACCTTTGGAAAAGTCCTCTATTTATAGGAAAATAATACTAGATAGTTATTATAATATAATACAACTACTACTTATATTAATCTATTAAAACCCGAAAATACTAATCGGATTATAAAGGTAATAGGAGGGTTTGGGATCTGCTTTTTCGAAATCTGATATATATATTTAATACTTATAATACTCTATAACTTCTATTAAATCAAAAATGTTTCTATTCTCTTTCTTAAGGAATTTATTAAAGAAGAAATTGTTATACAAACTAACAAGGAGTTAATAATATACTAACTATCTTATTAGAATATCAACCCTATTATATACAAAGCAATATAGATTATTGAATTCAGAGTTTCTATCTCACAATTCAAGCTTTTTAATAATAGCTTATTCTTAGTACTTTTAGATAAACTAAAGGGATTACAATTATATAATAATAAATGCTAAGGGTATTACAACCCCTATACCTATTATAAAACAGCTTATTATTTCATATATAATAACAAGATCAATAAGTATATAGAGGAGTTTATATATTAATAATATATTAGTACAATACAGTATATCAATTGTTTAAGCTCTTTCAAATTAGAATATCTCAACTACCCAATTGCCCCTAAAATATATAATAAAAGGGTTATTATTTTAATCTAATAGAAAAGAAAAGTTATTGGAGAAATAGGCTTCAAAGTATATCAAAATCTATACCAACCGGTGTTAATAAGTGATTATCAATTATCAACCCTTATCTCCTTTCTATAGGTAATTATATCTATAGTCTCTATCCCTAAAGCTAGGATTACTATTTATAAGAATGTAGGCAATACAAATAGCAGAAAGCGCTAGTGTAATTAGAACTTAAACTAATTTAGATTTATAACCGTTTTATTAATAAGACTACAATATATCGTCTTCTATAAAAATCTTAATAAACTAGCTTTAGCTAATAAAATCTTTGGATTTATAGATATAGAAATAATAGACTATAAATCGTCTAAATCAAATAATCCTATTCCTATTTTCTCTCTATAAATTGTATAATCGATATATATTTATTAAGGGATAAAAGGTTCACAATTGTATAGGCCAATATAGATAAAAACTATTCGAATTATATTATTCTGCTTTAATTAGTTTTTGAGGTTTTAATAAATATAATCTGTATATAGAAACCCTAATTATATTTGAATAATATATTCCAGAACTATATAGTATACAATAGATATCAGTTGATGGATTGTTAAATAAAATAATAAGATTTTGAGAAAGGGAAATTGGATTTACAAGTAATTATTTATATTCAAAAAAAGGCCGATGTTGTAGTTCAGCAAATAGAAAGACTAAAAAGTAGAAATCTGTTGTAGATTAGAATAAATGGATATTCGATTTAATAATAATAGATTATATAATACAATTCAAGCTATATATTAAAACAATTATAGAAGGGAATTTCAATACTAAAAACGAGCTATAGAAGCCTAGTATCTTTTCAGTAAATTAAAATACAATTCTAATTAATTAATTAAATACCTAAAGAATAGATTTTATAAGTACTTCTGGGGTATTGATATATACCTAGGGGTATATCCTTAATCTAATCTTTTCTAATATTCTATTTATATATATAGAAGTCTATAACGAATTCTATTATAAATCCGATTATACTATATAAATCACTATTTTGAGAATCAGAGATATAACGAATTTAAATCAATATCATTATTAAATAAGGGAATCAGATCTATTCAAACTAGATGAATTAATAGCTAACTATTTAGTTTATTTGGGGATTATTGAAATACAAATGATAGCAAATATTAAGCGATATATAAATAAACTAGCAAAGGCCTTCAACAATACTCTTCATACTATCAAAAGTTTTAATTAGTGTTTGATAAAGGCCTTACTCTAATAAACCAACAAATATAAGGAGGTATATTTAGTATATTATACAATCCAATAGAAAAGCAATCCCAAATTTATATCAAATACTTATTAGAATTTATAATAAATAATTCGAAAAGCTAAATGAGCTTATTAAACAATAAAGCTTAATAATATTGTAAATAACAAGGAGCTATATAAGATAATAGATTAGTATAAACTCACTTTTAAGAGTTTATTTAAGGCCTCTCTTTTAACAATTAATAGATATATTATTATCGAAACAAAAGCAAAAGTAAAGGCTCTATTTTCAGCTATTCTTGATTAATTCAAAGCTAATAATAATCTACTAATTGATCCGCTAGCTTAATATAGAGATTCTATTACTTTTCTATAGAAAATGATAATTACTATAAAAGAAATAGAAAAGTATATTATTAGAACCAAATATACATCTCCTAATATCAATTAGACTATAATACACCTCTTAAAAGTTTATTAAAGAAATATTAAAGAAATGATTTACAAGATCTTTATATCCTACCTAATACTTAGTTATTATTTTATAAAATAAAAGCTGGCCAAGATTGTTATATTATTCAAAGTAGATAAAAAAGATAAATCATTTTTAAGATTATAGTAGCCGATCGCTTTTATATTATATATTGGTAAAGGCTTTGAGAAATATATTATTAATCAGATTTTATAGATAGTTATAAGGTTTAATATAATCAACCTATAGTATTATAAAGTTTTATTTAAATGGATAGATATTAATCTTATAATAATGTTTATTTATAATATAGAACTTGTTTTTATAACAAAGAATATAATATTATTTGTTACTATAAATATTCAGAAAACCTATAATATATTACTCAAACAACACCTTATAAACCAAATAATAAAATAAGACTAACTAATATCACTCCTCTGATTGATTGATTCCTTTTTTATAAATCGAAAGATTAGAATCAAACTCGAGGGTATTATAATAAATAAGTTTCCAATAGCTTATAGGATACTATAGAGATCCCCCCTATCCCCGATTCTATATATACTATATCTTACTAAACTTTTTAATCAAAATATTAGGTACTACTTTGATTAACGTGGTTTATATGCGAGTGGATCATATTACCGAGTGGATTACTTTCACTTCAATTGACACATTCAAATTTATATTATTCAATAACCATTGATTCAATTGATTAAAGCTATTAAGAATCTAATAATCTAGGATCTATTATATCATTCTGATAGGTTCTTTTATTATACTCTGTTTTTCTATATTTATTACAATATCAATTAGAAAATACTTCCCTATTAGAATTCCCCTTATTTTGATACTTATTACATCGAATATAAATATCAACTTCTTATTGAAATATTATATCTATAACTTCCTATTCAATAAGTATTCCTTCGTAATATAATTAGGTTTTTTTTGTATATCAATATTGACTTAATACCTTATTAGCTTTCCAAAATATACAGTTTTCTATACTTAAAAATATATTCTTATATACTAATCTCTCTATATTCTTAACTAATACTAATATAAAATTAAATAAAAGTATAGGAGAGCTTGATTGATAATAAGTTATTCGAGATTTAATTAATATTGATTAAGAAAAAGCTTTTATAGGATTATAAGAGGTTCGAGAGATCCAAAGCTTTAAATCAAAAGGGGGGGGAGTAAATGTATAAATTCGAATATCTATTTTCGAAAGTATTACTTTAGAATTAAATAAAATTAATTCTATTCCTTGGAATCTAGTTTTTATATTCTGGTTTGTAATCGATTGTTGATATATAGTTTTAAAAACTATAAAGAATTCAATTTTCGAGATATGATTAATATATACCTTTATAAAACTCTCAATTTGGATATTATATTCTTGTTTTAAGATATTAAAATATCTAATATTAAAAGACTAAATTAAATGATCTGAATATAATAATAAATGTATATATATAATATCATTCTCCTTGTAATAGTATTGGAATAGTATTGATTTATAATTCTTATATCTATTCATGTTACGGGAGCTGCCTCTAGGGTCACGTGGAAGTGTCTAGAGATCTCTC